>CANXYI010101049.1:0-11716 GCA_948208565.1 Hura crepitans
TAAGTTCATCGCTTTTTTTAAAAAAATATCAAGAGCTAAAAGATCCATCTTAAACCACTAAGTGTTCTCTTTCTTCAAACCATGGTTTCCTTTATTCATAAATGTAATAATTCCCACTAGGCTAATCAACTAAGAGCTTGAGCTTAGGAAAAAGTTAAGGAAATTTGAGAGAAAATATTTAGTTAGAAAATCTTTGAACTAGTTAATAATAGGGATATCATCAATACAGTACTTAGAAAGGTCAGATTGATGACATTCAACATGTAATTGAAGCATCAGGATTTAAGATACTGAGGGGTACAAAGCTAGCACCTAAAAAAAGTTAGCTATTAATTTGAAAAACTCTATTAACCTCTCATAACATGAGCTTCAACCATATCACTCTAAGTTCACAGTTCGAAGAATTTCATGAACTTCAAAACATATCAAGCTATGACAAAAAGAACTCTATAAACTACAAGCTCAAATCCAATAGATTAAGTTTCAAGCATGAAAATATGGATAAGCTTAATTCTAAAAAAAAGCCCACAGGGTTGAAAACTCATAAAGAGTGAACTAGGTAAAAATTAAAGCATACCTCGCTAGATAAAAAACCCACAAAGGGTGGTTTAGGTAAAAATTAGAAGACAAGAAAAAAATATATAGTTGAAAAATCTTTGGACCAACTAATATAAAAGTACCATTCTATGTGATCATTTACATGCTTAAGAAAGGAATTACAACGTCATTCAAGTAAGGCATAGCTCACAATAATTAGCTCCTCTTTAAAGCCACACATGGTCAAATGCTCTGCTCTTAGTGAATGAACGGTCTTTCCCAGATCCTAAAATCCATTATCCACCCTTGAACTTTTCCATTACTAACTTATTTAACACCAAAATCTAACAAACTTTTCTATAACTTCACTTCCACTAAATCTGAGTCTTTCCTACAATTCTAAGGAAATGATGATTTGCATGAATCTTAGAACCAATATCTAATACATGAGCACAAGGTATTTTCTTTTTATATATGTGGTTCTTTCTCTGGGTTATAGAAAACCATAGCAATCCAACTTGGACTACCTCCAAATGTATCCACACTAGAAAAAAGATTTTAGAATGACTGTAATTTTCTTAGAGGCTAGTAAAGAAAATAGCAGAAAGAGGGAGAGATGAAGTTAGCGCAATTTTCACTGTTAGAGGCTTTCTGTAAATTTCAACTACACCCTTTTAAATTGGCTAGGGTTTGTTTATTTTTCACTTTTAGGTCAAGTGTGAATTTCTTTTTGAATTGATTAAAAGCTTATCCAACAATTGGGCCTTTCAATAATTAAAACACAATCCATTAGCCCAACAAAATAATCCCCTGTGTATAGTCCATCTGATGGACCTTCTATGCCCATTTTATAGCCCATTTAGCTTCCTCTTTATTTTATGACATCTCAAGCCATTTAATTATGGTTCGATAAAATATAATCTTGAATCCTTTTTTATATGTGTGTGACTTTTTAGGCTTTTAAAGCACATTGGCAATACAAAGTGAAAACAAAATCCTACTTAAATTAGAATTCTATGATTCCAATTTCTTTGAATCATTATTGTTTCTTAATCAATAATACCACTTTTGTACAAAGTCAAGATTAGCTTCTAGCTATGCATCATAACTACCTAAGTGTTAAAAGGCCAGTAGTTTGACCGTAACTCTTCTATATGCAGTTACCATGCAATTAACTCTTTTCACTGTACTTTATCTTATTCGGTGTTTTAGTATGGACTCTGTGTCATTCCAAGCTTAACTAAGTTTATTTCATTAAGCCTTAAATATATTAAATCTTGTACTTAGAATCTTTATTCCTTAAATGTCCTTCATGAATCACATTAATGAGATATCTTACTCTGGCCAGTGATTCCCAAATAAAGAATCATATAGGAAATGAGATAAATGCCTATAATAATTTGGGGTAGTAAATCCTTTATTGATCACTCAACCACCTTTAGACAGCTTATGTTATACCTAATCTCCTTACTAAGAAAACTCCATGGTAGGGCATAAGTAATAGAGTTAAAATACAACACTTGATACCCAAGATACTTTGGTGATCTCAAGTCCAATGATACTTGCATTATTGATATAATGAGATGCATTTATTAACTTAGATTATATCTCTATATGAAGATCTCATGTCAAGGTTTCTAGTGTACTTGTTTCTCAAATAAGCATCCATGTGCTAAGTATCACTATATTTACTACTTATAAAAACTTTTGCTTGACTTAGCCATGATGGTTTATCCATGTTAACAATGTCCTTTCTCGTTAATACTATGACTAGGGATGATTTAGGTATAGACACATTTGTATGTAATAAGATATCATATCATAAACTCTTTATGATTTCCTTTACATTGTGACATTTATACCAAGGTCTTTATTACGTAGTTTAAGAATTTATTTAGACAAATGAATTAACATAAACGCTTTCTAATAAATGATGAATTCCTTTATTCATAAATGAATTTATGTACAAAAATGTTCATACTACATGAGTGCTTTAGGGCATATTACTAACAATCTCCCACTTGCAGTTGAGCCAATGAACACTATATTTAATTCCCATAGAATTTACATGGTAATCGAACTTGTTCTGGGATAGTGCCTTAGTGAGAGGATCAACAACATTCTGATTAATGGGATTCTTTTCTACCAATTATCTCTTAGATTAAATCTAAGAACTTGCTTAGATCTTTGATGAGACCGTGGTTCCTTTGCTTGTACTAAGATCCATTGTTATCAGAATACATAGGTATTGGAACAACAATGCTCGGGACCATACCTCAATGGTGAACTTTTAGATACAAATTGCTTTCTTCACTGCTTCAGAAGCTACAATGTACTCAGACTCGATAATGGAGTCTACAGTTATATCTTGTTTAGAACTCTTCCAATTAGTTACTTTCCCATGATGAGCACATACTAGCTAGGATTTACAATCCTCTTTGTTAGATAAAAAGCTGGTATCCGTATACCCATTTACTAGTAAATCCTTATCTCTATATACTAAGAACTTATCCTTAGTTCTTATTAAGTACTTAAGGATGTTCTTTATGGCCACTTAATGTTCTTTTTCCATAATTGGATTGGAATATGCTTATAACACTTACATAACATAGCATAGATGATAAATCCTATAACAAATACATATGGGACTTCACTTATATATTCTCTTTCGTCTTGTGTTTTAGGACACATAGATTTAAAAAGGTAAAAGTCATAGGAATATAACCTTTATAGGAGAGATCTATGCTAAACTTCTTTAGCATCTTGTCTCCACATGTTGACTGAGAAAGACTTATTAATCTTCTTTATCTATCTCTATATATCCTTATGCCTAGAATATAAGTTGTTCCATAAAGTCTTTCATGTAGAAGTTCTTAGAAAGCCAAAACTTGACTGCTTGTAAGACTAAGATATCATTTCTAATGAGTAATATGTCATCAACATATAACACAAGAAAAATGATTACACTCCTATTGACCTTCTTGTATACACATGGTTTATCCAGATTTTGTGAGAAACCAAAATCTTTGATTGTCTTATCAAATCAGATGTTTCAGCTCCTGGATGTTTGCTTAAATCCGTAAATGGATTTCTGAAGCTTACATACCTTATTGCTATGAAACCATTAGGTTATGTCATGTACACTTCCTTTACTAAGTTTCCATTAAGAAAGTGGTTTCACATCTATTTACTATATCTCTTAGTCATAATGAGTGGTGATAGCAAGTAGGATTCTAATAGATTTACACATCACCACTAGTGAAAAGGTTTCATCAAAGTTAATACCTTATATTTGACAATAGCCTTTTTCATCAAGACATGCTTTATAGGTAATCACATTACCTTCTATGTCTATCTTTTTCTTGAAGATCCATTTGCACCCTATGGGTTTTATCCTTCAAGTGGATCAACTAAAGTCTATACTTGGTTAATGTATATGGAATCCATTTAAGATTTCATGGCCTTTAACCATAATTCTGATTTTGAACTCTCCAAAACTTTTTCATAACTAGTAGTCTCATTTTGTTATACTAGAGTCACATGTTTGTTCTCAGAAATGAGAAATTTGTATTTCTCTAGAATAGTATGGACTGCATTTAAATGTCTTGGAGTTTGTGTAATAGTAGGCTCATCCATTACTACATTAGCATGAGTAATAGTTTCAAGATTAATTGGTTGATTAATGTCTATTTGTGATTCTTAAACTTCTTCAAGTTCTATTCTACCCTCATTATTTTCTTCTAGAAGAAACTCTTTCTCTAAGAAATAGCATGCTTCGAAACAAACACCTTTTGTTCCAAAGGATTGTAAAAATAATATCCTAAGGACTCTTTAGGATATCCAATAAATAGACATTTGTCATATTTAACATCTAACTTATTTGACATATTCCTTTTCACATAGGTAGGGCAACCCTATCCTTTCATATGAGAAAGAATTGGTTTCTTGTTATACCACATCTCATATGGTGCAATATCAATTGATTTAGATAGAACTCTATTTAATGCATAAATAATAATTTCCAGTGTATAGCCCCAAAATAATTTGGGTAATTCTGTAAAGCCTATCATTGATCAAATCATGACTAATAGAATTAGATTTCTCCTTTCAAATAAACCATTATGCTATGGTGCCTATGGAGGAGTCCACTAAATATAATCCCATTATCTCTTAAATAGCTCTGAAATTCATGGTTCAAGTATTCACCACCTCGATATGATCGAAGTGTTTTAATACTTTTGCCTATTTGTTTCTCAACTTTATTTTTGTATTCTTTGAACTTTTCAAAGGCTTTAGATTTGTATTTCATCAAATACAAATATCTATATCATGAATAATCATCGATAAAGCATATGAAGTAAAGATATCCACCTTTAGCATGTGTAATCATTAAAACACATATATCTATAAGTATTAGTTCTAATAGACTACTAGTAAGTTCTCCTTTACTACTAAAGGGTTCTTTTGTTATTTTGCCCTTTAAATAAGATTCGTATGCATCAAATGATCCTCGGTCACCTGACTTGTGTAACTCAGTAATGTGCCTCTCATATATGGCCTAAACCACAATGCCATAAATAAGATTGATTATAGCTATCCTTTTTAAGTCTCTTAGTACTTATGCTATTAATTTCATTATCTTGATTAAGAATATAAATCCTATTGACATTTGACCCTGAACAATAAAAAATATTATTCCATTAACATTTGAACCTGAATAATAAAAAATATTATTCAAAAATATGGAACAACCCTTCTCTTTATTAAAAGAAATGTCAAAACCCATTCAATAAGACAGGATAAAGAAATAATGTTCTTATTCAAATGTGGTATAAAATAACAATTATTAAGTTTTAAAACTAAACTAAAAGATAAATTTAAACAATAAGTCTCTATAATTAATGTGACAACTTTTGCTCCATTTGCAACTCGTAGGTCCACATCACCCTTATTTATCTTTCTACTGCTCCTTAGTCCTTGCATATCAGAGCAAAGATGAGTTCCACATCTAGTATCTAATATCCAGTAGTGTTACTCGTAGTAGTAGTAGTCTTTGTTTCAATAACATAAATACCTAAAGTAGAAGCATCAACAACCATCTCCTTCTTGAGAGACTCTAGGTAAACCTTGCAGTTTCGCTTCTAGTGTCTAGTTTTTCTATAATGGAAACAAGTCCTGCTGGAGCTAGTCTCCTTGGTAGCAACAACTTGCTTGTCCTTCTTTTTCTTGACCCCACCTTAGGGCTTAGTTATTTTCTTTTACTTGTTCTTCCCCTTCTTAGTAGAGGTGGAAACATCAACAACCATGATTGCCTTTTAATCCTTTTTGATAGAATCTTCAATAATTTTGAGCATATTGATGAGCTTGGGCACAATGGTAGCTATCTTATTCATCTGATAATTAAGCATAAACTATGCATAAGAATCTAATAAAGATTGTAGAATTAAGTCTATACTTAACTCATGATCCACCGCAAAGCCCAATGAGGCAAGCCTTTCAATATACCTATTTATTTTTAGCCGGTGCTGTACAACTAAAGTTCCATCCACTATCCTGCTATGGAATAATAGTTTTGATATCTCATATTATTCTGTGCGACTCATTCATCGAACAATTCCTTTAGGTGAAAGATGATTGTATGAGCATCCATATGCTCATGTTGTTTTTAACACTTCAGGGACATAGAGGCAAGCATTATACATGTTGTCGTTTCACTATCCTCACAATGTTTCAAAAATACCTGCTAAACTTCAACTGGGGCATCATTTGGTGGCATAGGTGGGATTGTAGTATCTACCACATAGGCTATTTTCTCGAATCTTAAAACAATTTATAAGTTACTATACCAATATATAAAGTTAGAACTAGTCAATTTATTAACATCAAGTATGTTGTGCAAGTTCATATTAGAAGTGCTCATGATGACATACCTATATGTGAAAATAAAAACAGGTTGGATTATAAATATGCATTTTATAAGGTCTTTAATTAAATGCATTTAACTCCTACTATTTTATTATGAACTAATAGCCCTCACTATTGATCCAAAGAAGCCCGTTAAAAGCTTTTTTAGTGAGTTAATATCCATTTTTATTAAAATTAAACCTTGGGTATGCCCAACAAGCCAATTTTAACTTAAATGGTAGAAAAATCATGTCAATTGCATCTTATAAGACTACTGAATTATTGGGTTATCAAGTTTTAAAGTATATCTTATATACATTTTCCTAACCTTAACTTTTTATTCATTAACCTTAAGTATGCTCAACAAATTAATGTATAAGTTAAGACAAACATATTAATAGAGTTATGAACATATTCTATGTAAAGTAGGTTTGAGTATGCTCAACAACCTAATTCTAAATATAACTCTGGTTCTTTTTAACTTATATTAATAGAAGGCATTACATCTTAATATTTAAATTGAGGGTTTTGATCTTTTAATGTCTCATTATACATGGTTTGATGTATTGGCATGCTATGCATATTAATCTCATTAATCATGCATAAATTATGGACTTATTCTACATCAATTTTCTCAAGCTATGAAGGAAATCAACTCAGTCTGAACCTAGGTAGATACATGAATTTACAACCCAGAGAAAAATAATAAATAATGATATACTATTATTACAAAATATTTTTCTTCTTTGGTCTTTTTGGCACCACCTTGTCTTTTGCTCTTTGTACTTATTTCTTTTCTAGTTCTTATGTAATCTAATTAAATAATTTTTAAGAAAGAAAACCTTAAGTACATTTGAAAGGAGTTAGATGAGAAGAGAAATACAATAGAATAAAAGAGAAATAAAGGGACACACAGGCCCTATTTACCAAAAATAAATCCATGCATATTATTAATCATATTTTTCAAATAGTCCATAGCTAGGTCATCATGTCTTTGCACACACCCTTAAATGCATTCTTTAATGCAATACATTAAAATAATCGATTTTGGTAATGTGAAATTTTAAGATTACAACTTTTGCAATATTAGTTATTTTATGTTCTAATTCTTTCTTGATTAATTAAATATGGTACATATTAATCTCATTAATACATATAAACCATATTTAGAAACCCTTTCTCATTTATGGATACCATTTCAAAAAATGTAGCATTTCAATGTTATTTAAAAAGGAAACATTTTGATTATGCATGTCAGTAATCTTCTATCTTAATTACTAATCTCATTAATAAGTAATTTATGCAATTTAATTATTTAGTATCATTTAATAAATAAATCACATTAATTTAATAAAATAAGAATTCTAATCTCATTAGACTTTTATTTTAATTAGAAGACTATAAATTATTAGTTTATTTAAAATCGAATTCTAAGCAAACTAGGATATCAATTTTGATAAGGATTGTTTATCCTTATCCAATCCAATTTTAAATTTAATTTTATTTTAATCTCACTAGATTAGGATAAATATAGAATATAAAATTTCAATCACATTAAAATTTTAACAAAATCAAAAGATTAAAAGGTGTAGTTCAATAGAAATCAAATTCTTAGTAAAACAAAAATTGTATTGCATTTTTGGACTCCTAAACCCCATTCAAAAGACTTTGGATCAATTTTAACAACCATTGACATTATTTTGGACCTATAATAATGAATTTTATCAAGCAAATCAGCTCTTTGGGTCGACCAAGTCATGGGCAACTTAACCAACAAAACTCACTATTACCAAATTGTAAAACTATGTACAATCTTAATTCATATGCAATGCAATTTCTCAACTTAAAACATTTTAATTAACATCATAAACATCTCATATTTTTGGATAAATAATTTTGGAATTTTTAGAAAAAAAATAAAACATGAACACCAATATTATCTCACAATCGGTTTTAAGGCTCCTTTATGAACTTGAATACATGTTTTATTAATTTTCAATTTTTATCAAAGTTTTTATGTAACACTTGCTATTCATAATTAATATCATCATATTAATCCTTCAAAATAATGATTTAGTCACAAAAATTGCAATTAAAACCATCAAGAACAACCATGTATTGCTCCATAAAATTTGACTAGCTGTTCTATACCCATAAGGCATACTTTCATGCCAAATCAAAATTAATTAATCAAGTTTTAATTTTTAATTCTTATTAAACCATGATTAAACACCTTTAATTATGATTAAAATTTAATAAAAACCTTTGAGATTTAGCCACATAAAATTCACAGCACATAAATATGTATCGAAGCCAATTAAATCAAGTGATTTATCAAATAGATTGATACAACTAGGCTTTGATACCACTGTTGGTTTTGAGACTCATAAGAATCATATTTACAATAGTGGAATAAATATCTCAAAACAATAAATTGGGATCAAATTATATTTCGCATGTATTTGAAAAGAAAACAGACATAGAAGCTTATCGAAATTGAAGATTTCTTCTCTTATGTGTGTTTCCTTCTTATCGGGTTGTAGCAAACCACAATAATCCATTTTAGACTACCTCTAAATGTATCCACACTAGAAGAAGGATTCAAGAATGGCTAGAACTTTCTTAGAGGCTACTAAAGAAAATCCCAAAAAAAGGAGATATGGAGTTAGCGCAATTTTCACTATTAAAGACTCTCTGTAAATTTCGACCACTCCCCTTTAAATAGGTTAGGGTTTGTTTAATTTTCAATTTTAGGTTAGGTCTAAATTCCCTTTTCAATTGATTAAAAGGCTATCTATTAATTAGGCCTTTTAATAATTAAAACATAGTTTATTAGCCCAATAGAATAACCCTATATGCATAGTCCATATGATGGACCTTTTACGTAAATTTTATAGCCCATTTATCTTCCTCTTTATTTTATGACATCTCATGCAATTTAATTTTATTTCTATGAAATATAATCTTGAATCCCTTTCTATATGTCTATGACCTTTTAGGCTTTTGAAGCATGTTGGTAGTATAAAGTGAAAACAAAATCCTACATGATATGGGATTATGTGATTTCAACTTCTTTGAATAATTATTGATTCTCAATCAATAATATCTCTTTTGTACAACTAAATATTGGCATTTAGCCATGCATTATGACTACCTAAGTGTCAGAAGGTCAACGGTTTGACCATAGCCCTTCTATATGTAGTTACCGTGCAATTAACTCCTTCCACCATAATTTATCTCATTCAGTTTTTGTGTATAGACTCTGTGTCAACCCAAGCTTAACTAAGTTTATTTAATTAAGCCCTGAATATATTAAATCTTGTACTTAGAATCTTTATTTATGAAATTTTGTGGTTAAATCTTGTATTTAGAATTTTTATTAACTTTTACTCGGTAAATAATTTGTTGATCACTCAACTACCTTTAGGTAGCTCATGTTGTACCTAATCTCTTTGCTAAAAACACCCCATGGTAGGGCATCAGCAATAGAGTCGAAATACAACACTTGATACCTAAGATACGTTAGTGATTTCAAGTCCAAGGATACTTATACCATTGATATATTTAATGCATTCATTGACATAGATTATATCTCCATGTGAACATCTCATGTCAAGGTCTCCAATGTACTTGTTTCCCAAACAAGCATCCATAATTTAACCCTAAATATCACTATACTTATAGCTTGTGAGAACTACTGCTTGACCTAGTCAAGAATTATAATATGTGTTAGTCTATATATATTAATAATGTCCTTTCTCGTTAATACTATGACTAGGGATGATTTAGGTATAGACTCATTTACATGTAATAAGAATCTCGCATCATGAACTCTTTATGATTTCTTTTACATGTGACATTTATACCAAGGACTTTATTACACAATTTAAGAATTTTATTCAAACAAGTGAATTAAAATAAGCACTTTGTAATAAATGATGAATGCCTTTAGTCATAAATAGATGTATGTACAAAAATGTCCCTAGTACATGAGTGCTCTAAGGCATACTACTAACATTAGATTCATCCAAGGTACACATACATTTGTCTATACATCAACACATGTACATGCATCTAGAGAAAATTAGGTGCACACATGTATTAGTGCCACCTCATTCATATAGGTATATGTATGCATTAGTATCACCATATTCGTTCATTCTTATAAAAAAAAGTAAGGAATAAAGGCATACATTAATTCATTGATCACCTTCGTACCTATAAAATAATTAGGCGTGATCTTGCGTTCACACATTCCTGTATTAATGTTAACATATTCATCATCCATTCAACTCTTACATTAGTGTCAGCACATCATCCTCTATTCAATGCTTATATTAGTGTCAACATATTTATCCTCTATTCAACTATTACATTAGTATTAGCACATTCATAATTAAGCATGCATATTCTATTCATGTATTAATTACATAGTTCATGCATACAACATGTATACATGGGCACTTCATTCATACATTGGTGGCACAGTTCACATAATTTACATGCGTGTATGCGTATTTCACTCATACACTCAACATGCATACAACACATACACATCTAAATGGAATTTAGCATACTCATCCATCCATTCACTAGACTGGCACATGCACACACTCAGTGTCCATACATATCAACACATTTAACATGTATACACTGTTACACCCTCTGCCTGCTCCATTCACCGGACTCAAATAGAGGATGCCGCATGCAAACCTTAATCATCTTTTTCGATTTTCGCTATCCAAAATTCACTATAATTTAAAACTTTTGTTACTTAAAACATCTCTTAACTTAAGGAGTTGTAAAAACTCTAAAAATCATTTAACACATTTTACAAGACAACTAATGGGGTCATTGTGTCAAAAATTCGACAGCATAATGGCTGTATCGGGACATTATCACAAATAGTAAACCTATAAAAGAAGCACTTCTATAATCTCATATCAACTTAAACAACTTTAATGGACCCTCCTAGTCCCCCAAATCATCACCATTCACATCTCAAATTTATTTTCATTACATTCATACATTCATTTCATATTTACTTAGAGCTATTTTCATCTATATACATTTACATCTTATACATCTTTAATGCTCTAAATCCATATCTATACTTTTACTTTTAAGCTTAAATCACTTATTATGTTGTACAACAGTTTTACTTTCGCTTAGCCTAATCTTCATCAATAATATTGCTAAGTACATTTCTATACTAATTATATACGACTTACATTTTATATTACAATGTCAAGCTAGTTACATTTATATACGCCTC
>CANXYI010101202.1:0-14343 GCA_948208565.1 Hura crepitans
TAGAGATGAATTGATGGAAAAAAAGGGGAGAAGAGACCGACATAGGAGGATCAAGTAGGAAATAGAGGATGAGGGGCCAAATTATAGCATAAAGAGAAATGAATAGAAAATAAAGAGAGAAGGGTAGGGTAGTGATAGGGCAATTCAGTAGTGAAGCTGACGCTAAAAGGAAGAACACAGAAGATGAGAGTGGCCTAATCATGAGGGGGACTCTAATAGAGAGAGTGGCAACTTTGAGTGTGGGAATAATTACAAGTTACTCCATGCTATAAAGAGGTTGACTATTAGAGGAACACGACTGTAGTGACAAGGATAGCAACATTTTTTTTTCTTTTAGTGGAAAAAGGTATGGGCTTTACCAAGGATTTCTTTATTTTATGTTTGATTTATGTTCGTGTCAAAATCTAGGTAAATGTCATATGTTTAGCAAAATCTATAGGATTCCTATGAAATAAGAAGCTTAACCTATATAAGAGTGACTTTAATCCAGAAATAAGGAATTTCAATTTCTATTAAGGCAAGCCTAGATATTTAAATAGGTTATTAAGGATATAAATAATGCCATTTCAAACTTTGAGTGTCGGGAGAATATGGAGTGAGTAGAAAGAGGTATATATAGTCAGATTATTTCTGTTGGTGACATAGAGCAAAATTTATATGATTTTGATAGGTATAGTAGACTTTATAGGCCACTGTTGTGAAAGAAGACTAAAGAAAAAGGAGAGATTTGGACTAATACAAACAAATAGGAAGTTGTGTTGCTATGGCATTATTTTTTTATTTATGCCAATGCACTATGTAAAGAAGTTCACTTATTAAAAGTGCACGATAATATAGGTGGTAGAGTTAAAGTATCATATAGAGTCGAGATGAAGATTAATAGAGCAACTGTGCTTAATGTAAGTATTTCCTTCCCTACTCTTCCTAACTTTAGTGTATTGAATGTTCCATAAACAATTATGAACTACTTAAAATTGAATGTGTACTTCTAGCTATGCACAAGAACCTAGCTCATTTGCACATAAATAAGTACCTAGGTATGCAGATATTTATGTATATGAATAAGACCTTATGCCAATGCATTTGAAGTTAATTAGGTAAATTTTAGAACTGCATCTAGTGAATAAACTAAGGCTTTTTAGAGCTTATATAAATCATATTGATAGGTAAAAAAAATAAAGAACTTTTATGGTATAATATTTCTATTTTTTATTTCTTTTTTAATTAAATATTAATATAGAATAATAAAAATTATAAAATAGAATAATAAAATAATAATAAAAAATAATAATATTTATTTTCAATTTAAAAATAAAAATTTATTTTAAATTAAAAATTTGAAAAGAAAAATAATATTAAAGTAATAAAAAGATTAACGCATAAAATAAATATAATAAGAGATAAGAAGACCTGCGATGGCTTTATATATATTTTATACATTCTCATAAAAATATATATATATATATATATATATATATATATATATATATATATATTACATGGGTAATCTCGTGCATGGTGACATGACTAAGACTAGGATGAGCAAAACATATGTGCATTTATGAAGAGGTGATTAAGTAAATGACAATGTGTTGGCATAAACATGTGTTAGTGTGCATGCTAGATAGAAATAAAGTATTTTGCATCAATATGCTATTTTGATAATATGTTAGTGATATCACAATTTGAACATGTGAACTGGTTATTGAGTTTGATATTCTAAGAGTATATAAGTTAATTCCTAAATGTAAGAATATGATATTCATACATGTTAGCTAGGATAATGAAGAGATAATAGAGATAAGGGATAAGGCAAAAGAGAAGGTGGGCAAAGCTGTATATTGGGTAGCAAATATAAGAGGTTTGTTATATGTGGAATAGTAGAAGTTAACTTCAAAGAGGTTATTATGTTGTTTCAGCTGAATATGATAGGCTAAATAGAGGAAAGTAACTGCCTAAACTTAAGATGTACTATAAAATAATGATGTTAAATGTTAATTAAGCATGTATATTGGATAGTACTTTAAAATTATCATGAAACATGTATATAATTGGAATTCAATTTATTAAGCAAGATATATCAATGGAAAGACACTCATTGAATGGATAGAGATGAAATAGTAATAATACATTTAGCAAAGTAAGTAATCACATTTGTAATAGCTTATGAAATACTGTGGCTTATGACATTCTAGCTTATATTCCAAATAGTGGAATTTGTGAGAACATTGTTAGTGTACTTGTGTTAATTGAATTTTAAGTTAGTTGAAGAACATATATTTTTGAGATACGTGAAGTTCACTAAAAGTGAACACTACAATGGTTATGCATGAGAAAGCAAGAGAATAATCTTAAGTCTTTATTTAGTTAATTGAATAAACCTTGAGGTTTATATGTATTAGACTTAATGGACATTGAGCAAGTTTAATTTAAATCTAACCCTTCCTAAATGAAATTAACTAATGTGCTTGAGTTGTTAGCTCTTTCTTCTTAAACATACCCTCAGCTACTGGATAGGTAGGTAAGTACTCTTAATCTTCTATGTAAAGACTCTACTCTTGGTAATGGGTGTGTGTCATCCTAAACACGTGACACCTTTTACCTGGTCTAGACGTCGACCAATCATTGAGACTGACTAAGGAGTGCATACACATCAAGATATCCAAACTCATCTACCCATTTACTTGTTATAAATCATTCTTATTCAAAATCACAGTGTGTGAAAATACGGGTTTTCAAAAACCTTTTTAAATAGTGTTACTTATTTAAAATTGAGAATCCTCATGCTAAAAATTCGGCAGCATAACAGTTACATAACATGCAAAAATAGTTAATATAGTTTACAAATGTTGAAACCAAAAAGAATATTTAAGTTACAATTTAGTTACAAAATAAATAAAAGTTAGGCCTATCCCCTTTACATATACATTTGAGTGCCACCTATATATCACAACTACTTACATTAAAGAGCTTTACAAAAATAAAGCCTTCTCTAATTGAGTCTTAATGTCTCGAGGCTTTGAGCATCAAAATATCATTGTACCTATACATTGTAAAAAAATGACACGCTAATCGACTTGTTTAGTAGTGTAATCAAAATAATATGTTCTTAAATTTAACCACCTATCATTCCATAAATGCATGCTATCCATTTACATGGATAACCAATTTATATATTGCATACCATACATATAAATGGTGATATGCCCATATTTCTGTGTAATATACATACATTATGCACAAGGATAAACAGATCATACATGAATGACAATTAACATATATAACCATTAGTTCATCACACTAAGCCATGCTCAAATCGTACATTCACTTATTAGCCATATAAGGTTAGGACATGTGTAACAATTTACTTTTATTGTTTGTTTCATTAAGTAACCTATACCCATGGGGATAACCCCAAACCTATGGATAACGGGATCACACTTGTGCAATGGCCTATATTTTAGGCCATAATAGTGGATGCACCCACTATTATTGTGCAGTGCCCATCTAGACTTATGTGGTTACACCTGCACATGCTCAATGCAGTGGCCTCTATAAGACCTTACCAATGACTGCATCCATAAAGATCTAAATATCATAACACATATATTAGCAGGTAAGACTAAAAGTAAACCTTTAGATCTCATCTAAGCATTAAAGTGCCTTAGCAGCTACTATATCCCTTAGTTGACCGGTCAACCTATCCATTTCCTAGGTTGTTGCATCTCGTAGGCTAAATTTACATGGTTTTCAACACACATATTGTAGCCATTGGAAGACTAAAACTGCTTATTTTTAATAAAATCATATTTTGAGCCTATATGCCCATTTTTCCAAATCCTTATGCCATATACACAAAAATCACATTTTTCCTTCTCATGTATGGATATTTTAACATGTGTTTAACATAAACACACTCAAATAAGAGCATAAAATCCATTTGGGTTATTTTATGCCTTTATGTCATTATTTATCAAATTATGGCATAATATGCTCTTAGGAGCTCTTTTTGGGTCATTTTAGGTTTAAGACACTTTTAGGTCTTAAACTTCATTTCTTTTATGACTTACATCATATTTATGTTAAAAAATATGAATTAAAGCATGTATATACTAAATCTTTCACAGTTTATAAAGCATCATGTATATTACCCATCATAGGCCATTCAAGCATACTAAGTGATATAAGCACATTAATGTGAATTAGCAAGCACTACACATAACACATTTCAAGGACATTTTCTTGCTCATCGAGTACATTCATTACCCTATGCCATTCAGCCAACCAAATAAAAATGACCATAAAATGCACCTTTTGACTATACACCATGCATCTATGACTAATACACCAAATGTCACATGACATACTCACATAATGCATATAAAAGCATTTTTCACATGTTATGTACATATACCCAACCTAAGGTACATACTGAGCATATTACATTCCTAAGGCCTCTTCTTGCTTTTGTACATTCATAATTATGCCAAATAAGCAAATTAGCCTCATTTTATGTTCATATAGCTATAAATTCTTAATTTAGCTATTTATACCTATTATGTCACATATTAGGCTCTCAATAACACATATAACACATTTAATAGATTCACTTAATTTCAATGCATTATAATTATTCAAAACATCTTAATACATTTATTACTAGCCATATTACACAATTAATGTATGACATTATGACAACATACTCAAATAAGCATTTAAGGCATAAATGACATAATGTATACATCTAGGGGTTTTAAGTTAAAATGCACAGTTTATTTTGATTACACATATCGAGATAATTAAAGGGATTCTCAAAGACTTGTCTGTGCCTTGACTTTGCCTTTGTTGCTGTTCAGTTAGGAATTTCCTAACATAAATCGAATAAAACTTAAAAAATCCATAATAAATCAACCATAGCTCTAAAAATTAATCTAAGGCCATTTATCAACTTTTGGGAAACTTTAATATCTATGAAAAATAATGAAAGTCATAAATTCTTACCTAAAAAATCATGGTTACTGTTCACGGGGTTGAAAAATCGACAATGTCAGACTATTTTCTTAGAAATTCCACCTCCTAGATGACTATTAGGGCATAGAGGCTCTAGGGTTTAATTTTAGTATGGAGATTTGGCTCTAATGGGGAGGATTAAAGATAGAAAACAGAGAGGGAGAGGGGAGGAGGGCATTGGCTGTAAAGGAGAGGGAGGGGTGAATAGTAAATTTGACTTCTTGGGTCAAATATGTCTATTTATACCCTCTCTCAAAAATAATTGTTTTAGCATGTTCCCCAATATTTTTTCTCTTCTTGAGCCAAATAAATTGCAATTGTTATTGCAATAATTCACTTTAACCATCCCTTATATGCCTAAAAAAATTGGTGCTTAAAAATGTGAAAAAACTAATTAATTTCACTGCTTTTATGTTGCCCATTTTCTTCAAATTTACTTCTCGATATCAAAAAATTCTAATTTTAGGCCATTAGAATCATTGGAATTTTAAAGTATTAGATTGTATAGTTTTCATAATTTTTTGAGCAACTTTGAAATTAATTTACTATTTAGCTTTACCTTAGTCACTATTCCTAAGACAGTGTCATAAAATTTTTCTTAGCATTTTTAACCACTCTAATGCCCTTAGATTGATTTCAAACTTTACCCTAAATTATTTTATGATTAATACCTTCATTTGGTGCCTTTAGTGTATCCTAAGTCTCAAGAATACTATTTATCTCGAGAAAGTACTATTCATAATTATCAAGATTTCAGGGCATTACATTTCTTTCCCTCTTAAATAAATGTTGTCCAAAACATTAAAGTAGTACCTAATTCAAATAATTGTGGATATTTCTCATTCATTTGAGCTTCTATCTCTCAGGTTGCTTCTTACATCTTGTGGCATTTCTAGAGAACTTTCACTAAGGGTACTATCTTATTCCTCAATTCCTTTTATGCTCTGGTTCATCTTCATAAGACAAGTTAGGATTAACTTCTATATCTTCTATTGTTAACACTTGCATAAGATCCAACCTATACGTTCTGAGTATGGAAACATGAAAAACATTAAGGATCTACTGAAGTTTTAGAGATAAAGCTAGTTTGTAGGCTACTGGCCCCACATATTCTATGATCTCATATGGCCCAATAAACCAAGGACTGAACTTCCCTTTCTTTCGAAATTGTAGAACCTTTTTCAAGGTGAAACCTTAAGGAAAACCTTATCTGCCACTTCATATTCCACCTCTTTCCCTTCAAATCTGTATATGACTTTTGTTTATTAGAAGTCGCTTTCAACCTCTCTCTAATGATCTTCACTTTCCCTTTTGCATCTTATATCAAATTTGGCCTTGTAAGCCTAGTTTCACTGAGCTCATTCCAACACAAAGGCATTTTGCACTTTCTTTCATACAAAGCCTTATAAGGAGCCATGCCAAGACTCACTTGATAACTATTATTATAAGCGAACTCAACAAAGGACAAATATCAATCCCTACTTCCATTGAACTCCAATGCACAACCTTTCAACATATCTTTAAGAACTTGAATAACTCTCTCGGATTGTCTATCAATCTATGGATGGAATGTTGTATTAAAACTCAATCGAGTATCCAAGGCTTTATGAAGTTTCTTCCAAAACCTCGATATGAACCTTAGATCTCAATATAATATAATCAAAGATGGCAATCCATACAACCTGACTCTCTCATCTACATAAAGCTCTGCTAGCTTCTCTCTAGAGTAATCCATTCTCATAAGTATAAAATGAGACATCTCTGTTAAATGATCTATAATCACCCATACTGAGTCCCACCTACTCTTAGTTATAGGTAGCCTAATCACGAAGTCTAAGGTCACTATATTCCATTTCCATTCTGGAGTTGCTATAGGATGAAGCAATCTAGAAAGAACCTATTGCTCTACCTTTATGTGTTGACAAGTAAGGCACCTGATCACATACTCAGACACTCTCTCTTTATGCCTAGCCTCTAATAAGAAAGCTTTAAATCCTAATACATCTTTTTGCTATGAAGATGCATCGTATAAGGAGCATTGTGAGCTTCTTGTAGAATTTGCTTCTTCAACTCTTCCATATCTGACACATAAATTCTATCATGATAGTACAAGTAGCCATCTCCCTTTCCCTCATACACTATTAGCTTCCCTTCTTGGATAGCTCTTATAATACTCATCAGCCTCTAATCATCTCTGTGATAATCTCTCACTTGCTGTAACAAACTGGGCTTGACTTGCATCTCAGCTAATAAGGCAATATCACTTACGAGCTGTAATCTAACATTTATGGCTCTTATGGTTGCCATGAACTTCTTACTAAGTGTATCAATCACTACATTAGCCTTTCTTGGATGGTAATCAATCAAGCAATCCTAATCCTTAATTAATTCCATCCACTTTCTATGTCCCAAGTTTAGCTCCTTCTATGTAGGAAGATACTTAAGACTCTTGTGATTCGTGTAGATATAACACTCCTTCCCATACAAATAATGTTCTTAGATCTTTAGAGCAAACACAATGGCTGCAAGCTTTAAATCATGAGTAGGATAATTCTTCTCATATGGCTTTAACTATCTTGAAGCATAGGCAACAACCTTGCCATCTTGTATTAAAAAACACCCTAATCCATTATAAGATGTATCACTGTATATGGTGAAGTCTTTCCCTAAAACTGGCTGGATAAGGATCAAAGCCTTTATCAATATAGCCTTGAGCTTATTAAAGCTATTCTGACACTTGTCATCCCAAAAAAATTGAACATCATTCCTTAATAATCGTGTTATAGGGGTTGCTATTAACGAAAACCCCTTGACAAATTGTCTATAGTACCTTGCCAACCTTAGGAAACTTTAGATCTCTATGGTGTTCCTAGGTGGATTTCATTCTATCACTGCTTCTATTTTGCTTGGGTTAACTCAAATACTATCAACTCATGTTATGTGTCTTAAGAAAGACACTTCACTTAACCAAAACTCACACTTATTGAGCTTGGTATATAGCTTTTCTTCTCTCAAAATCTGAAGAACTATTCTCAAGTGTTATTCATGCTCTTCCTTATTTTTTTTTGAGTAAACTAGAATGTCATCTATAAATACTACAACAAATTGGTCAAGATAAAGCCTAAAGACTCCCTTTATTAGGTCTACGATTGTTACAGGAGCATTGGTAAGCCCAAACAGCATTATCAAGAACCTATAATAACCATACCTCATTTTGAAAGTAGTTTTCACCATATTTAATTCCTTTAATCTCAACTAGCTATATTCGGATCTCAAATTGATCTTAAAGAAGACTCTGGCTCCTTTAAGCTAATCAAATCGATCATCGATTTGTGATAGAGGATACTTATTCTTGATGGTCACTTTATTCAACTTTCAATAATCAACACATAACCAAAGTGAACTATCCTTCTTCTTAACAAATAGAACCAATGCTACTTAATTCTCTAGCAACTCTTGTAACTGAAGCTTCAACTCTTTCAATTTTATTAGTGCCATAGGATAAGGTGCTATAGACACTGGAGTAGTACCAAGTAATACCTAAATACTAAAGTTAAGTTCTCTTTTTGGTTGTAAACTTAGTAATTGTTCCAAAAAAACATCAACAAATTTAGCCACAACTGGTATTCTACTAGTATTTGGTTCTTCTATTTTGGTGTCAAACACATGAGCAAGATATGCCTGACAACCTTTTCTCATCAAGCGCCTAGCAGTGACTACAGATATCATGTTGGATAAGAAATTGATTCTCTTTCTACTGACTGTGATTTTAGACTTATCATCATTCTGGAGGGTCAACCTTTTATGTTTGCAATAAAAAATCACTAGATATTTAGACAACTAGTCCATACCCAATATCAAGTTGAAATTATTAAAGGGCAACTCTATCAAGTTAGTAAGAAACTGATGATTTTGTATTAGTAAATAACAATCTTTATATACTTGGTCAACTACCACATTTTGGCCTATGGGGTTACTAATCATGATCTTTAGGTCATGTGGTTTTAAAACTAACCCCTAGTCTTATGCCCGTGATGTGCAAACATACAAATATATACACCTTAGATCTATGAATACTAAAATAAGAGAGTTAAAGAAGAGAAAAGTACTAGCTATAACCTCTAGTTTATTTGTGTCCTCCCAAACTCTAATGGCATACTATCAGGTAGGAGCTCTCTGATCATGTTGGGACTTTAGTCTATCTCTCTAAATTCCCTTAGCTTTCTCTCCTTGGCCACTCCTCTATCATTCAGTCTGTGCAGGTGTTAATCTCTATCCCACACTCTATCCTTAAGGACAATTCTTGTGCATCTCACTTGGCTGTCCACATTCAAATTATAACCCTGGCTTCCTCTAACATTCTCCCCTATGCCTTTTAAAACATACCGGACACTGAGGAGCTTGACTCTTATTGCACATTGATCTAGGTATAGAAGCAGTTTGAGACTATAACTATCCAAATTTTCCTTTCCCACCCTATGATGGTTATTATGACTAGTCCTACTTCTAGAATTGTTGAGTCAAACTGGATTGAAATCCCTTATATTTCTTACCTGATGGTGGAGTTGCATTGGATGCGCCTTAACTAGCTATCATTTTCTTCTGATAGAACTCTTTCTAAACCCCTTCAGTAGATCTGTATACTGGTACCAACTATGAGAAATCCCTTATCTTCATCAGTACCACTTGGGACTTAATGTCAACATGTAATCCCTTCTTGAACCTCTTACATTTTTCTACCTCCGTAGTGATGGTATCCTTAGCATATCTGCTAGGTATGGTGAACTCCTTTTCATTTTCACTAATGGTCTTCTAGTCTTACTTCAAATCCATAAACTACTGATGCCTCTCATTAAGGTAGTCCTGTATGATGTATTTCTTATAGAACTCTATCAAAAATACTCACAAGTCACTTGATACTCAGCTTTGTACTCTATAAGATCCTCTCACCACTTTGAAGCTTCTTCTTAAAGAAGTGAGGAAGCACATATAACCTTTTCTACTGGTGTCACCTCATAATACTCTGCCTTCTTAGGAGTCACTTTTCCTTCACTATTGAAGTCCTCAGCCCCCATTTTCTTCACCCTCTCTAGATATGTCTTCTGGAGGGCTAATGGTACCTCAGGCTGTGGTGGTGGTGGCAGTGGAGTAGTAATAGTAGCTTGTCTCAAAAGTTGTAGTAATTTATGCAGGAACACTGGCAAAAGCTGTCTTACAAATTATGCATGTCCTGCTATGCTCACAGATGTAGACTTAACCCTAGTGGCCTTAGGTGTGACTGTAGTTAGAGTATAACTCTTGACTTCATCCTCATTACCTTATGCCGAAGCACTCATCATATCTATAGGTACAAAAAACAATTTGATAAGCCTCGACATCAAATAATATGTGATGTAGACTCTAGACTCTAATGCACTTAAATGTTAACTAAGAATGCCTAAACTAGAGCCTAATACCACTAAATGTGACACCCCTTATCCAGTTCAAATGCCGACCAATTGTTGAACCCAATTAAGGTGTGTATACATATTGAGATATCCAAACTCATATACTTGTTTACTTGATATAAATTGTTCTTATTCAAAATCATTGTGTGCAGAAATACGGGTTTTCAAAAACCTTTTGAATAGTGTTACTTATTTAAAACTGGGAATCCTTATGTTGAAAATTCGATAGCATACTGGCTGTACTAGGCACTATCCCAAATTTTAAATAGTAACTTGCACAAGAAAAGACACCTTTATGTTTCATTCACACATTTCCTCTATTTCAATGTGATCATTTGATCGCTTAAATAGAATACAAACACAATATATGATATCTCAACCTCAGAAAGAGAGATTATATAGCACAACATGCAAATATAGTTAATACAATTTACAAACATTGAAACCAAAAAGAACGTTTAAGTTACAATTTAGGTACAAAATAAATACAAGTTAGGCCAATCCCCTTTACATATACATTTGAGTGCCCCTTATATATCACAAATACTTACATTAAAGAGCTTTACCAAAATAAATCCTTCTCTAGTTGAGTTTGGATGTCCTAATGTTCCAATATCAAAATATCTTAATACCTATGTGTTGTAAACAAACGAAATTCTAAGTGACTTGCTTAGCAGTGTAATCAAAATAATATGTGCTAAAATTTAACCTTCTATCATTCCATAAATGCATGCTATCCATTTACATGCATAACTAATTTATATATTGCATACCATACATACAAATGGTGATATGCCCATATTTACATGTAATAGACATACATTATGCATAAGGATAAATAGATCATACATGAGCGATAATTAACACATATAACCATCAATTTATCACACTAAGCCATGCTCACATCGTACATGCACTTATAAACCATCAAAGGTCATGACATGCATAACAATTTACTTTTATTATTCATTTCATTAAGTAACTTATGCCTTTTGGGATAACCCCAAAACTATGGATAATGGGATCACACTTATGTAGTGGCCCACATTTTGGGCATTAATAGCAGCTGCACCTTTTATTACTGTATAGTGCCCATCTAAACTTATGCAGCTACACTTGTATATGCTCATTGCAGTAGCCCCTATGTGACCTTACCAGTGGCTAGATCCATAAAGATCCAAAGATCACATCACATATATCAGTAGGCAAGGCTAAAAGTGAACCTTTAGATCTGATCTAAGCATCGAAGTGCCCTAGCAGCTACTATATCCCTTAGTTGACTGGTTAACCTATCCATTTATTAGGTTTTTACATCTTATGGGCTAAAAACCATAATTTTTTAGTTTCACCTCATTTGATAAATTTACATAGTTTTAACACACATATTTAAGCCATTGGAAGACTAAAACTACTTATTTTTATTAAAATCATATTTTGAGCCTGAATGCCTATTTTTCCAAATCATTATGCCATATACACAAAAATCACATTTTTTCCATCTCATGTATGTATTTTTAACATGTGTTTAGCATAAACACACTCAAATAAGGTCATAAAAACCATTTGGGTTATTTTATGCGTTTATTGTCAATATTTCTCAAATTATGGCATAATATGCTTTTAGGAGCTTTTTTTTGGGTCATTTTGAGTTTAAGGCACTTTTAGGTCCTAAACTTCATTTCTTTCATGACTTACATCATATTCATGTTCAAAAATATGAATTAAAGCATGCATATATTAAATCTTTCCCAACTCATGAAAGACCATGTATATTACCCATCATAGACCATTCGGTCATGCTAGGTGATATAGGCACATTAATGTGAATTAGCAAGAATTACACATAACACATTTCAAGGACATTTTCTTGCTCATCACACTTAAATTCATCACCCTATGTCATTTGACCAACCTAATAAAAATGACCATAAAATGCACCTTTTGACTATATATTATGCAACCATGACCAATACACCAATTGTCACAAGACATGCTCACATAATGCATATAAAAGCATTTTGCACATGTTATGTACATATACCTAACCTAATGTACATAGTAAGCATATTACACTAGTAAGGCCTCCTCTTACTTTCATACATTCACAATTATGCTAAATAAGCAAATTAGCCTTATTTTATGTTCATATAGCTATAAATTCTCAATTTAGCTATTTATACCTATTATGTTACATATTAGGCTCTCAATAACACATATTGCATATTTAATACATTCACTTGATTTCAATGCATTCCAATCATTCAAAACATCTTAATACATTTATTATAGCCATCTTACACAATTAATGCATGACATTAAATGACAACATACTCAAATAAACATTTAAGGCATAAATGACATAATATATATACTTAGGGATCTTAAGTGAAAATGCCCATTTTATTTTGATTACACATACCAAGACAACTGAAGAGGTTCTCAGAGACCTGTCTTTGCCATAGCTTTGCCTTTGTCACATTTTGGTTAGGAATTTCCTAACATAAACTAAACAAAACTTCAAAAATCTATAATAAATCAACTATAGCTCTAAAAATTAAGCTAAGGCCATTTATCAACTCTGAGGCACCTCTAGTATCTAGGAAAAATAATGGAAGTCGAAAATTCTTACCTGAAAAATTCATAGTTACTATTCACGGGGTTGAAAAATTGATAACGTCGAACCGTTTTTCTCAAAAATTCCACTTGCTAGATGACTCTTAGGGTATAGAGGCTCTAGGGTTTAATTTTAGTGTGGAGATTTGGCTTTAATGGGTATAATTGAAGAAAGAAAATGGAGAGGGAGAGGGGAGGAGGGCATTAGGTGCAAAGGAGAGGGAAGGGTGAATAGTAAATTTGACTTCTTGGGTTAAATTTGTCTATTTATACCCTCTCTCAAAAATAATTATTTTAGCATTTTCCCCTAATTTTTCTTCTCTTCTTGACCTAAATAAATTGCCATTTTTATAGCAATAATTCACTTCAATCATCCTCTATATGCCTTTAAAAATCAGTGCTAAAAAATGCAAAAAAAAAAAAACCAATTAATTTCATTACTTTTATATTGCTCGATTTCTTAAACAATTACTTCGTGATATCAAAAAATTCCAATTTTAGTGCCATTAGATTCATTAGAAATTTTAATTATCAGGTTGTATAGTTTTCATAATTTTCTGAGCAACTTTGAAATTAATTTACGGTTTAATTTTGCCTTGGTCACAATTCCTAAGATACTACCGTAAAAATTTTCTTTGCATTTTTAACTACTCTAATAAACTTAGATTGATTTCAAACTTTACCTAAAATTATTTTATGATTAATACTTTCATTTAGCATCTTTAGTATATCCTGGGTCTTTTGAACACTATTCATCTTGGGAAAGTACTATTCATAATTATCAAGATTTTCAAGGCGTTACAAAACAAGTATATTGCATAATGGAAGTATGGATTAGTATGCATGCTATGTAATTTGTCATTCATATTTTAAGTACGTCTATACAGATGTATATGCTTTGAAATATTTCCTTCATATTATGCATGCATGTGTATTTATTATACAAGAATTAAGTAAAACTTGTTGTAAAAAGGGGCTTTTCCAAAGAAACAGGCCAATTTAATTAGGATATTATCTTTTCCACTCTAACATTTTTTCTCTTTTGCTAGATGCTGAGGCAAGTATAATTAAACTTCCATGCCAAATGTAAGATTCTTGCAGTAAGCACACACATATATATATATACATATATACACACACACACCCACACACACATATATATATATATATATATATATATATATATATATATATATATATATATATATATATATATATATATATATATATATATATACATATATATATATATGTATGTATGTATGTAATTATG
>CANXYI010101215.1:0-12663 GCA_948208565.1 Hura crepitans
TGTCAATGCCAATCCCACCATCTCCTCTATGATTTTTCCACCACGGCCACCATAAACCACCACTAATCCTCAACTAAAAATCACTAAAAATATGCAAAAAATTGTCTATAAGGTCTTTATACTCTATAGCTATCTATAAAAGTGAGAAAACCTATATCAATTTTAAGTTTTGTAGTATGGTTGCCATGAAATTAAAGTTATGTGTAAGTGGATTTTTCTTGCTTTTTATTTTAGTTTTGTTAGTCCTAATTATTTTAATTACCATATTTTCAGATTTTCAATTGGAGCCTTATATGATTTTTAGTGAATTTTCTAAGTTAGAATTCAATTATGTAGGTGTAAGAACAATTAGTGAGCAATCAAAGAATTAAAGCTAACAAAATGTGAGAAGAGATACAAGAATTCCTTAGGTATGTGAATTTGATATAATACTAGCATGCCATGATAAAATTTTATGTGAATTACCATGAAAAGGTGTATAAAAGCGTATGTTTGATCATTTATATGCATGTAATGTTGATATAAGCATGGCATCATGTTATTTGTATGTAAAAAGAATGGTATGTATGTGAATTTTATGAGAAAAATGCATGTGTGTTCATGGTATGGCCGAGAGGATGGCATGGCATGGCATGGCATGGCATGGTTGGATTATAAATGTATGATATGTATACATGATGTAAATGAGGGTAAATGTAATGTGTGGCATGAATATTGATGTGTATATGTGAAATTTGTGAGAAAAACATGTGTGTGCACTTAGTGTCCTCATGACCCAGAGGTGTAAGCATGGCATGTGTGTGTGAAATTATTGGTATAAGTGTGCCATGATGTTATTTGCATGTAAATATAATGGTATATATGTAATTTAGGTGTGAAATGTATATGTATGTGCATGATCGTAATATGGTCGAGAGGTATGAAAAGGTAGGCATGGCTTAGATTATATGGTATGGCATGTATGCATCGTGTGACATAGTGGAAATATGGTATATGATGTGTATGTGTAATGAAATGTAAAGGCATGTATGCATGTGACCATGATGTGTGAATGGCTGAGAGGTTTGGTATGGTAGGTCACGACATGGCTTGTATGTATGGCATGGTACATGATGTGTAATGGTAAACCATATGGTGTGTAAGATGTGTGAGACATACTCATGGGATGAAACATGAGTAAACATATGTATGAATATGGCTTAATGTATGTCAAAAAAAGGTACTATAAATGTGTTAATAATTTGGTGTAGAAATGGTATGGAAATATCATGAAAGAAAAGTGACCTAGAATGGCTTGGAAAGTGGTATGTAATTTGATCACTTGGTGTAATTGGTTTAAAGACACTTTGAGATCAATATTGTTAACATATTGGGATGAATAGTTAGAGATAATATATGGCTTAGAATGGCATGATAATGTGGCTTGAAATGGTATGAGAAAATGCCAAATGAATAGTGAAAATGTGCTTATAACTGTCTAGTGGAAAAAGTGACCTATAATTATTTAATTAAAAATGTGCAGACTAAAATGAGTTATAATTGTGTATTAATTACCTAGAAATAGATTAAATAAATGATTTGTAATTGACTAAAAATAATTAATAGACAGTTTAGACACTTATTAGATAGGTTGGCTGGTCAACAAGGGATTAGCAGCTGCTAGAGATATTGGTCTTTCTGGGCCTTATCAGTGTGATTTTATAGGTGGGTGTAGCCACTAAGGTCCTGATATTTGGGCATTACACACTCAAGTATTAGGAGGTCTATGAGACTGATCCTTGCTACCCACATGCTTAAATATGGAAATTGGGAGGTCCCATGAGACTCATCCCTGCTATCCACTAGAATTGCCTAATGTTGATTTTTGAGATATTGGGAGGTCTACAAACTAATCCCTGCTATCCTTACTATCTAGTATGGAGAGGTTCCTGTGAACTAATCCTTACTATCAGACTAGGTAGGTGCAGCTACCAATGTCAAAAATGTGGGCTACTACATTACTTTGGATTTCCCTTTTGTATAGTATCTTAAAGTGTCATCTATCTTGTCGAGCCTAAATAAGAAAAAGAAATTTAAGGAAATAAGATAGTTTGTGATAATGGGACTTATGAACAAATAAAATAATGGCATGACACTTATAAATTAAATAATGAGATAGAATAATAAAATAATATTATTATATGACATGGACTTCATATGATATAGTATGCACTCATGACACATGTGATGTGTATGTATGCTTGCATGACATGTTTTGTTATATCTAATACACCACTGATTTTCATAGTCAGCGTATCGGTGTTTCGGTGCATAGGTAGTTAAAGATAGCTATACAGACTCTATAGATTTTGTAGCATAGCAGTGTTAGCAACTCAAGGGTATTTTTTTTTCTTTTCAATGATATAGGGGGTACTTATGTATATAATATGGGTTTTGGGCATTGTTAGCATAGTAGCTGAAGTTGTCTATAAATGTTAAGCTTAAAGCAGATGATAGTGTAAAAGGCCTTTATCTAAATGTTTTATTTTCTATATTTTTTAGTGATTGTGGGCCTGAGGCCCTTGTGTTGCCTGTGATATGTGCAATGATATTAGAAGACCAAAAGGGTCTAGGTGATGACAAAAGTGGATGATATTATTATAAGTGCTTTTTTGTAGGTGTATATTTTTTGAAATGTTACCTAGGTAGCCGTAATGTTACCTGAATTTTTATAGAGGTAATTATTAACAAAAAAATGGATATTTATGGTTGTTATGACTTGTATAATAATATTTGAGGATTAGACTAGAGTTTTAGGAAATATTTGTCTGATAAATATACAAAATCATAAGTGATTAAATGAATGAGGACTTCAAGAAATTTTAGGATGGGTGACCATATAGGAAGTGATATCACTTATTGGGTTTCTTCGGGAATTAAGTAGAGGTGTTATATTGGGTGGTATCAGAGCCTAAGTTTAGGCATTCTTAGTTATTATACATGAGTGCTAGTGTGTAAGATTTGCTTTTCTGATAAGATACACTACAATGAGATTGATAGGTTGTTATCTTTTGTAATGATACAAGATCAGTGAAAGAACTCCAAAATAATGAGAAGAAGAGGTAGCTAGCCATACTCTTACAATTGTTTAAGGAGTAGTAACTAGTGCAGCTACACTAGAGCCTATTGATGCTGCATAATAGCCACAGCCATAGTAGTAGGCTCAAACATCTCTAGCACTTCTATAGTAGATTGTAGATTTACTAAGACACATATCAGCACTAGCTCATGTACCTCTTTTACCTTTATTTATACCACAAAAGACACTTTTGGAGAGAGTTAAAAAGATGAGAGTATTAGGTTTTCTGGGAACTAGGGAAGATAATACAGATAGAATAGAGTATTGGCTAGAAAGTACACTTAGGATCTTAAAATAGTTAAAATGCCCAAAGGAGGAAAGTCTGAAGTGTTCTACCTCTTTTCTCCAGGAGGAAGCTTTCCACTGGTAGGACACAACCAAGAAAATGAAAGCAATAGTAGATGTAACCTGGGAATTCTTTCTGTAAGAGTTTAAAAAGAGATATACCCCATAATCTTATAAAGACAAGAAAAGATAAGAGTTCCTTGATTTAATGTAGGGAAAAATATATATGTTATAATATCAGAAAGATTTGTAAGGTTGAGTCGATATGCAGAGGAATTTCTCCCTATAAAAGAGGAAAGATGCAAGAGGTTCTTGGAAGGCTTTAACGTAGAGTTATGTATGCAGATATCCAACCCTAAGGTTATAGACTTTGCTATTTTGGTAGCTGTGGCCTATGGTATGGAAGAGATGTTATAAGAAAAGAGAGACTTTTTCTAATAGAAGAAGCCTTCCACACCAAGTCAGGCTAGCTCAACACTTAGAGCTAGTAAGAGTCAGAGAGAGACCCAGTCTCAATCTCAGCTAGTGCAACAATCATAATGATAGCCCAAGTCATAGAGGTCTAGTCAAGCTTTTGTATCTAGGCTTGAGCCACCTCAATGAGCCTTTAGTGCCCCAGCATTAACACTTAAGGGTGCACCCTCGACTTCTTAGACTTATACAAGAAGGCATTAGGTTAGGTGTTGGTAAACAAGAAGGGGAGAGTGTTTTACTTATAGAGCTCTAGACCATTACTAGAGGGATTGTCCTCAAAGGTAGATTGAAGTTGCTTAGACTCAAGCATTAATAGTACCCCAGAATAGGGGGCAGAGACAAAACAGAGTAAACTAGCTAAGTAATAGTTAAAGGACCAAGTCACAGGCATGGGCTTCCATTAGATAATATGCCATTAGAGCTTATGAGGAGGCAAAGGCTCTAGATGTCATTGTTGGTACTTTTTACTTATTTGATGCACCAATTTTGGCTTTTATAAATTTTGGATCCACTCACTCTCATATTTGTACGACACAAACACAAGATATAAGTTTAGAACTAGAGTTTGCAAGCATAGACATTCAAGTAAGCAATCAAATTAGATAGAGTGTGAGAGTGAATAAAGCATATAGATAGTGTCTATTAGTGATCCAAAAACAATTATTCCCTACAAACTTTATCGAACTTCCCTTTCACAAATTTGACATCATCTTGGGTATGGATTGGTTATATCAACACTAGGCTATGATTGGCTATGAAAATAAGAGGCTGACCCTTATAATAGTAGGGATATAAAGTGACTATTGTGAGTGAGAGAAATTCCTTGAATAACATCATCTCAATTATTATAGCTAGATAACTCATCCGTAACGGTTGTGAAGCATACCTAACCCATAAGATTAACACTAACAACTCCACACCTAGCATTGATCATATTCTAATTATGTCTGAATTTCTTGATGTGTTCCCTAAAGACTTACCAGGACTACCTACACAGTGAGGGCTTGATTTTAAAATTAAAATATATCCTAGTACTTCACCTATATCGATTACACCATACAGAATAACATATGTAGAGTTGGAAAAATTAAAGGTGCAGTTGTAAGAATTACTAGACAAGGGTTTTAATAAACCTAGTACTTCACCATAAGGAGCACCTGTGCTCTTTGTAAAGAAGAAAGATAGGTTGCTCTAGTTGTGTATTGATTATAGGTAGTTGAAGAAGGTGATTATGAAAAATAAATATCCTTTGCCTAGGATTAATGGTCTTTTTAATCAACTTCAAGGTGCTGATGTCTTTTCCAAGATTGATTTAAGATCAAGGTATCATTAGCTGAGAATTAAAGAGTCTAATATACCTAAGACTACCTTTAAAACTAGATATGGGCATTATGAGTTCTTAATAATGCCATTTAGACTCACTAATGCTCTGACAGCCTTTTTATGGTTTTAATGAATAGGGCTTTTCAACTAAACTTGGAACAGTTTGTGGTGGTATTTATTAATGACATTCTGGTGTATTCTAAGGCTAGGGAGGAGCATAAACAACACATTAAAGTAGTGTTATAGACTCTGAAAGAGAAGCAGTTGTATGCTAAGCTGAGTAAATGTGAATTTTGGTTGAATGAAATGACTTTCTAAGGTCACATTGTGTCAGCAGAAGGCATTAGTGTAGATCCCAGTAAGGTTAAAGCTCTATTGGAAGGGGAACCTCCTAGGAATGTAACTAAGATATGGAGTTTCCTAGGATTGGCTAGTTACTAAGGAGATTCAAAAAGTTTTTCTTAATTTTTGCAGCACCACTGACTATGTTGATACAGAAAAATGAAAAGTTTCAATGGGATGACAAATGTCAGGAGAGTTTTGATAGATTAAAGGTAATGTTAATTGAAGTACCTATCCTTCTTCAGCCTAAACAAGGGAAGGACATTGTAATTTATAATGATGCTTCGCTCAATGGACTAGGATGTGTACTAATGCAAGAAGTTAAGGTAGTGGCTTATGTTTTTAGAAGCCATATGAGAGGAATTATCCTACTCAAGATTTTGAGTTGGCTGTGATTGTTTTTGTATTGAAAATTTTGAGGCATTATTTGTACAGTGAAAAATATTACATTTTCACTGATCATAAGAGTTTGAAATATTTCTTCACTTAGAAAGAGTTAAACTTAAGTTAGTGATGGTGGTTAGAGTTAATCAAGGATTATGATTACCTGATAGAATGGAATATACAGAAAGAGATGCCATCTTAGCTGAATTACATATCAAGCCTAATTTTAAGTAGAAGATAAAAGAGGCCCAAACATGGGATAGACAATTGACATAGATTATCAGTAAAGTCATAGAAGGGAAGACTGTGGAGTTTAAGCTAGGAGAGGATAGATGTTTATATTACCTAGGTAGGTTATGTGTAGCTAACATAGATGACATAAGAACACAAATTTTGAGAGAGGCACATAAAGCTCTCTATTCCATGCATCAAGGCAGTACAAAGATGTACTTGGACTTAAAACTTCACTATTGGTGGTCAGAGATGAAGCGTGATGTAACTGAATATGTAGCTAGGTGTTTGACATGTAAGCAATAAAGGTTAACCATTAAGTTCCTTTTGGATTGTTACTTCCAATAGCAATACTAGTATGGAAATGAAAGAAGGTGACCATGAATTTTGTCATAGGATTACCACTAACTTGGAACAAGTGTGATGCTATATGGGTGATTGTAGACAAGCTAACCAAGATAGCACATTTTATTATGAGGATAGATTACTCCTTATAAAAGTTAGCATGATTGTATATTGATGAAATTGTGAGATTTCATAATGTGCTAGTAGCCCTTATTTCAAATAGAGATCCTTGATTCACTTTTACGTTTTGGAAGAAGTTACATGAAGCTTTTGGTACTAGAGTGACATACAGTAAAGCTTTTCACCCTTAAATAGATGAGCAGTTAGAATGGGTGATACAAGTACTAGAAGACATGTTACATAATTGTGCGATAGAGTTCAAAGGAAGCTAAAACTAGTACATGTCTTTGGCTTAATTTGCATATAATAATAAACATTAAGCCATTTTGGGAATGGCAGTGTATGAGACAATATATGGCAAAAAGTGCATAACTCCTTTTTGTTAGAGTGAAGTAGGTGAATGCAAGATTATAGGAATTGACTTTGATCAAGTATATAGAGGATAAAGTTAAGATTAAAAGAGAGAGATTAAAAGCTACCGTACATCAATAGCAATGCTATGCTAATTTGAAAAAAAGGGATATAGAATATAAAGTGGGTGAGAAAGATTTCCTGAAAGTATCACTGTGGAAGAATGTACTCAGGTTTGGCAAGAAAAGAAAGCTTAGTCCTAGATTTATTAGTCCTTATGAAATTACAAAGCATGTGGGGCTAATGGCATATAGGCTAGCCTTATCATCTAAGTTGTAGTAGATCAATGATATGTTCCATGTATCGATGCTTAGGTGATACAGATCTGATCCATCATATCTAATACTAGTAGAAGAGATCTATGTACAACTAGATTTGACTTATGAGGAAGAATCAGTGTAGGTTCTAGCTTGAGAAGTAAAGTAGTTATAAAATAAAACCATACCACTGGTTAAAGTATTATAGAAGTATCACAATATAAAAAAAGCTACTTAGATATAGGCTTAGTACCCATACTTATTTTCACTAGGTAATTTTAAGGATAAAATTATAAAAGGGGGGAAGAATTGTAATGTTTGAAAATTGGGCTTCGTGAATTGTACCTCTGAGATTCACACATTGTTCTTAGGGAGCCAAGACACCTTCATAGGTCTCGAGAAGGGGTATACTAGTCATTAAACTTTGAAGTGCTAAAAAATGGGCAAAATAAATGAATTTAAAATTTAGTAGAATCAATAATTTATTGTAGGCTATAAGTTAGTGGATTGTAGCCTTAGATGGACATAGGCCGAGAATGACTCGGGATATGCCAAAACAAACCTAGAATTATTATACCCTGAAGGACAAAAATTTGACAAAGTTCATTGGAGAAGGAATTTTAATTTTCTAAGGTTATTTGATAATTTTTCAAAATTTTAATTGATGTGAAATTTTATGAGGCCCTAAATAGGCCCAATTGATGATTTTTAGAATAAACACAATGATTTTTTGAGGTCCAAATGAATTTTAAAGATTGCTCGAAGTTACAGCTAAAATTGGGTTTACAAGTCACTCGGGCACCATGTGTCACCTTTTGAGCCACCCACTCACCACTATAAAAGCCCTTGCCATGTGTATATTGACTCCTATGCCAAATCACCTCCCCTCTACTCATCTCTCTTATTTCTTCTTCTCCCTTTGCTGACACAAATTCTACCATCTCTTCTTTGATTTTTCCACCCTAGCCCCTATAAACCACCACCAATCCTTTACCAAAAATACTAAAAATACGAAAAAAAAATGCCCATAAGGTCTTTAGACTCCATAGATATCCATAGAAGTGAGAAAACTATATCAATTTTAAGTTTTGGGGTATGGTGGCCATGAAATTCAAGTTGTGTGTAAGTGGACTTTTCTTACTTTTTATTTTAGTTTTGTGTAGTCCCAATTATTCTAATTACCATATTTTAGATTTCTAATTAGAGCCTTATGTGACTTTTAGTGAATTTTCTAAGTTAGAATTCAATATGTAGGTGTAAGAACAATTAGTGAGCAATCAAAGAATTAAAGCTGCCAAAGTGTGAGAAAGGATACAAGAATTCATTAGGTATGTGAATTTGATAAAATACTAGCATGCCATGATTAAATTGTACGTGAATTGCAATGAAAAGGAGTATGTAAGTGCATGTTTAATCATGTATGTGCATTAAATGTTGATATAAGCATGGCATCATGTTATTTATATATAAAAAGGATGGTATGTATGTGAATTTGTTGAGAAAAATGCATGTGTGTTAGTGGTCATGGTATGGCCAAGAGAATGGCATAATAGGCATATAGATATATGATATGTATACATGATGTAAATAAGAGTGAATGTAATGTGTGGCATGAATATGGATGTCTGCATGTGAAATTGGTAAGAAAAACATGTGTGTGTGCACTTAGTGTCCTTATGGCCGAGAGGTGTAAGCATGGCATGTGTGTGTGAATTGTTGGTATAAGTGTGACATGATGTTATTGGCATGTGAATATGATGGAATGTATGTAATTTAGTTGAGAAATGCATATATATATATACATGATCATGATGTGGCTGAGAGGTACGACAAGGTAGACATGACATGGCATGACTTGTATGGCATGGCATGTTTGCATGGTATGACATAGTGGAAATATGATATATTATGTGTATGTGTAATGAAATGTTAGGGCGTGTATGTGTGTTACTATGATGTGTCAATGGTTGAGGGGTTTGCTATGGTATATCACGACATGGAATGTAAGTATGGCATGGTATATGATGTGGAATGGTAAATCATTAGTGTGTGAGATGTTTGAGACATATTTATGGCATGAAATATGAGTAAACATTTGTATGAATATGGCTTAATGTATGGCAAATAAAGGTAGTGTAAATATGTTAATAATTTTGTGTAGAACTGGTATGGAAATGGGATGAAAGAAAAGTACTTAAATTGGCCTAAAAAAGACCTAAAATGGCTTGAAAATTAGTATGTAATTTGAGCACTTGGTGTATTTGGTTCGATGACACTTTGAGATCAATATTGTAAACATATTGGGATGAATAGTTTAAGATCACATGTGGCTTAGAATGGCATGATAACGTGGCTTGAAATGGTATGATAAAATGCCAAACGAATAGTAAAAATGGGCTTATAACTGTTTAATGGAAAAAGTGACCTGTAACTATCTAGTGAAAAATGAGCAAACTAAAATAACTTATAATTGTGTATTAATAACCTAAAAATAATGTTAAATAAATGATCTATAATTGAATAAAAATAATTAATAGATAGTTGCCCAAATAGTTAGACACCCACTAGATGGATTGACTGATCAACTATGGATTAGTAGCTACTAAAGATATTGGCCTTTCTAGGCCTTATTAGTGTGATTATGTAGGTAGGTGCAGCCACTATGGTCTTGATATTTTGGCCCTGCACACTTGAGTATTGGGAGGTTTACGGGACTGATCTTTGCTACCCACTTGCTTTACAATGGATATTAGGAGGTCCCATAAGGCTGATCCCTGCTATTAACCATAATTGCTTGATATTGATTTTTAGGATATTAGGAGGTCCATGATTGATCCATGCTATCTCCATTGTCTAGTATTGGGAGGTTTCTATAAGCTGATCCCCGCTATTAGACTAGGTATGTACAACTATTGAGGTTAACAATATAAGCCACTGCATAACTTTGGATTTCCTTTTTGTCTAGTGTATTAAAGAGTCGTCTATCTAGTCGACCTTGAATAATAAAAAGAAATTTAATGAAATAGGATAGTTTGTGATAATGGGACTTATGAACAGATAAAATAATGCCATGAGACTGATAAATTAAATAAAAAGACATGATAATAAAATAATATTATTTTATGACATGGGCTTCATATGATGTAGTATGCACTCATGTTATGTGTGATATGCATGTATGCTTGTGTGACATATTTTATTATATCAAATTCACCACTGAGTTTTATACTCAACATATCAGTGTTTCAGTGTGCAGGCAGTTGAAAATAGCTATATAGCCTCTGTAGATTTTGCAATGTAGTAGTGTTAGCAGCGCAAGGGTATATTTTTGTCTTTTCGATGGTATAGATGGCACTCATGTATATAATATGGGTTTTGGGCATAGTTAGCTTTGTAGCTGAAGTTGTCTATAAATTTTAAGCTTAAATTTGATAACGGTATAAATGGCCTTTATCTGAATGTTTTATTTTCTATATTTTCTAATGATTATGGTCCTAAGGTCCTGTGTATTGTCTATGATATGTGTGATGATATTGGAGGACCAAAAGGGCCTAGGTGATGACAGATGTGGATGATATTATTAGAAGTGCTTTTTTGATAGGTGTATATTTTGGAAATGTTACCTAAGTAGTCATTATGTTGCTTGAATTTTTATGGAATTAATTATTGACCAAAAAATGGATTTTATGGTTGTTATGACCTGTATAATAATGTTTGAGGATTAGATTGGGGATTTAGGAAATATATGTCTGATAAATACACAAAATCATAAGTGTTAAATGAATAAGGACTTGGAGAAATTTTAGGATAGGTGACAATATGGGAAGTGACATTACCTATCAGGTTTCTTTAGGAATTAGGTAGGGGTGTTACAAGTCTATCTTGTCATAAGTTACAATCGATTGGTTCACCATTTGATATACCTTATAGGTATGATGATTGGATTTGATGCCACCTTTAACAATCCCTTAAATTGAATGAAAATGGGCTCAGGCTTTAAAATGACATTAGGGTAGAAAAGGGATGCCTAATTTATTCTAAGCCTATAGCATGTAATGTAGTATTGAAAAAAGATAATATTATAAATTCAAAACACAAAATTTCGTGTTAATTAAAGGTACTCTCAGAGTATAGTCTTATGGTGTCCCTAATGAAGTCACCACTATTTATGTCCCTTCCTTTTCAAGGCCAATCAAATTGAAAACAACTAAAGACTTAACCTGAATCTCACCTTTCAAGTCCCGAAAGATGAAAAGGAAATTAAAGAAATCTTAAGTCATTCCTATTTTATTAGCTTAGAAAAAGTGAGTTAAGCACCATAAGGTAAGAGTCGCCACCCAACTAGAGTTGAGAAATACCTTGTAGGGCCAAAAACTAGAATGGTTCAGAACCTTACTCTTATTTGTACCTCAAGTTAATATAGAATTTCTTGTTAAATTTATGATTTTATCATTTTTCTTAAGCAAGTTTTAAAATTAAAATGAAGCATTCAATTACATAGAAGCATAATAAAATAGGCATATTTTAAAAAATAAATACATGAAATTGAAGGAAAACATACATGAAATTAGGTAACTAATTTTTTTTAGGACTTTAGTTCTCGCATTCTAATTTACAAAAATAAGTATTATCATTTTGAATTTTATCAAGAAAAATCAAAAGCTATTACATTAGGAAAACGCCAATTAGTTGAGTAGAAACCAATTTGGCTATTTTTTATAACATGTAAAAATCTTTTGCAACCTATTACAACATTCATAAAAAATACAGAAAAATATTTAAAATTAAATTACATGACAATTACCTAGAATATATTCTAATCTAAAAAATGGTAAAATTTATAAGAAAATTGCCTAAAATACATTCTAGTCGAATAAAAATAAAATTACATTGAAATTGCCTAAAATACAATTTAATGAATAATATAAAAATAATTAAAATGAAAGAAGAAAATTAGGAAGAAAATAAATTTTAGATAAGGTAAATGAATAGAAATAGAATAATAAAATAACAACAAAATAACCTGTGAAAAATAATAAAGTATTAACTTCATTAGATGTTTGATAAGAGGGAAAAGATTGGTTAAATAAAACCCCAATAAATCTTAAGTCACTCACATCACAACCAAAACACAATGTTAGTATGGAAGAAATAATAAAATCAACAAAAGGAATAAACAAAAGGATATAAAATAGATAGTTAAATAAATAACAAATAACATATGAATTAAATCATCACATTTAACTATTAAATGGATGAAATGGAGAATGAAAAATAAAGAAGAACAACATATTAATAAATAAACTAAAGGTACCATATTGTAGAGATTATGATATTTTTACTAGGGACAATAGTGGTTAGTGGAGTTGCCAC
>CANXYI010101240.1:0-10664 GCA_948208565.1 Hura crepitans
AACACCATCTTTAACCTTGAGATCCATAAGAAGCTGACGTCACTTTCTCTCTTATCTTCACCATTTTCTTTAATTTTCTCTCTCCTCTCTCCTCCAATCCCTACAAAAATTATATGAAATCAAGCCTCTACAGTTTCTAAATTTTCCTTCTTTAGATAGAATTCAAAAAAGAGGCCTGATTTGGGAGGTATGTCACTTGGGTGAATAGTGACATTTTTGTCTGTAAGTGTTCCAAAACTAATTTTTATTTTTGATATAGGTAGATTAAGTTATTCTAAGAATAACCATAGTTTTAGATTTCAATTTGGAGCTTTATATAATTTTTGAGAATTTTTCTAAGGTGAATTCTTGTATGTTTAGGGCTTAAGGATTCCAGTGAGGAAAACCAAGGTTACAAGCCCAAAAGTGGTCAAGAAAAGGGTGTTTTCACACCCTAGGTATGTGGAATAGACCTAAATCTAATATGTCTTAATGTATGGCATGATTGTGTGTATGTACCTTGTATGGAAATGCTTGATTTTGGGTGTATGCATGGTGACTAGGTAAAATGATGTTATAATATTGTTAATGGCATTAAAATAATAGTTTTGGTATGTTAAATTGGGAGGAAATTCATGTGTATGTGTAGATGTATGCCTTGGCCGAAATGTGTACATTATAGGTTAAGGTATGTGTAAATGTGGTTATGGCCTTTTAGGTAAGGAAATGGCTAAGTTAGGAAAGATATAAAGTATAATTGGAAGTGAACATGGATAGTAACATATGTGGGATGAAATTGGGGTAATTTGGTAACATAATGCTATAATGGTATAATGACATGGAAAATTGCATTATTTTGTATCATGAGGTATGATTATGGTTTGTGAATGAATACATAAAGGAAAGGATGAAAATTGGACTTGGATGGTTTGGTTTCAGAAAGGCATGAAACATAGAAATGACTAAGTGAATAGTGTCAGTTGCGTAAACTGACCATATGAATAGTACCTTTGAGCCCATAGGCAAAGTTGTGGTATTTTGTGTGCATTTTGTCATAAATGTAACTTAATGATAAAATGGACTTGGAAATCAATAATATTAAGATTAATAGTCTAAATTAGTAATTGGCCCATTAGTTAGACACCTATTGGATGGATTGACCAGTTAACTAGGGAATTAGAAGCTGCTAGGCAGTTTGGTCCTCTTAGGGCCACTGCTGTGTGTTGGATGTGGCGGGTCCAACCGCAAAGGTTTTGAGATGAACCCTACACATTTGGGTATTGGGAGGTCCACTTGGATTGATCTCTACTACCCGACTGCTATTTATGGGTATTGGGAGGTCCCACAAGGTTGATCCCTACTATCCCATTTAGAGGTATTGGAAGGTCTATGGATTGATCCCTACTATATGCCAGTCCAGTATTGGAAGGTCTATGGATTGATCCCTGTTATCGGGCAAGGTAGGTGCAGCTACCTAGGTCTGAAATGTGGGCCATTGGATAGGATAGTTCCTACTATCTAGTGTTGTCTGTCTGTCTTAGGCTTGAATGATAATGAACTGAATTAAAAGGTAAATAACTAAACTTGAATGTAATAAAGGAACTGGACTTAGTGAAATAGGACAATGGCAATGATGTTATGTTGCATGATGTTTGTATGCATGTGTATGACATATTATGTTTGGCCTATTCCACCACTGAGTTTTATACTCAGCGCGTCGGTGTTCTGATGTGCAGGCTGTTGATCAAGGGATGATCATCATCAAACATCTCTGGTGTAGCTGCTTTCGAGTCTTTTGGTATTTTACTTTTCTTTTTTGAGTTTGGTAGTATGCACTCATGTATATTAGAATGTCGTGGGTTATGGTATGTAAATAGAGACAAAAGATGAAAACTTATGTGTTTGTATAGTTTTGTCTATTAATATAGATTTTGCTTATTTATATCTATATGTTGATGGGTCTGAGACCCTGTGTTCCTTGATGCATGTGCTATTGTGTGGTTGTGACCTAAAGGACCAGAAGGGTCCAATAATGGAGTGGGCTTGAAAAATGAATTTTGAAGTGCTTTTCTTGTAAGTTTAGTTTAAGTTTATCACCCAGATAGCTGTTATGCTGCTCGAGTGTCTATAAATGTCTAGTAGCCTTATGAGGATTTTTTAACAGACTAAAATAGGCAGTAATAAGAGGATAAACAAATAGAAATGTATAAGGGGTAGTCTTGGTCAAAGAAAGTCAAACTTGGGTAAAAGTTAAATGAAAGGTGCCTAGGGAAATCCAAGGATGGGTGACCTCACAAGAAGTAGCATGCCTTGCCTGTTTTCTATAGAAATGGGTAGAGGGTGTTACAACTGGGGGAAAAGGTATCAACCTAAAAGACACAAATTTGAAGCCTAATCATACCATGCCCTACAAATTCGAGATGCCAAATTTGAATAAGTTTGATGGTGCTTCTAACCCGAGGACTTACTTAAAGCAATATGCAGTAGCCATAAGGTCAGCCAACTTGTCAAAAGCACAAATGGTGAGCTTGTTTAGTTTGTCTCTAACTAGGCATGCCTTAGAATGGTACCATAGTTTAGAAAGGAAGATCAAGATAAACTGGGAAGAGCTAGCTCATGTATTCAACAAGCAATACTCAAACAACACAACCATCAAGGTAACCCTTAAAAACTTGGAATTGGTGTGCCAAAAACCCAATGAATCCTTATCAAAATATTTAGAACAATTGAGGGACAAGGTACTTAAAATAAGGAATAAACCTGATGATGTCGACCAAATTAAAATGTTCATCAAGAATGCCAATAACTACATGAAAGTAGGGCTTTCTGCTAAAGGCATCACCATATGGGAATGGCTCAAGGACATAGCCATTGATATGGAAGTGGCCTCTTAGAATAAAAGATTCAGAGATGATGGCAATAACGGCTCCAGTCAAGATGAAAATGTCAATATAGTCAACACTTGACGCTTCTCCAAATTGGGTAGACCTATGTCTTAGTGCTTGAACAAGCTCATAAAAGAAGGAATGCTTTAACCCTTACCATACTGACCTCTAATAGGGCCACTATCAGCTAATTATAGGATTGATTTATATTGTGCCTATCACCAGAAGGCAGCGCACTTAATAGACGAGTGTAAGAACCTTCATCATGCCATCCAAAATCTTATTGATGCCAAGTAGATACCTAATCCAGAAGCTTAGAAGCTCCCCACTCCCTTTTATTTTTAGTTTAGTTTAGTTTAGTTTAGTCATGAACTTTTGTAATCCTTTCAATTACTTTTCATTCAATAAAATAGAATAATGAATTTATTTTTAATTGTTTGTATAAATGTATTTTGACTTTAATCTAGAAAAGGGAAAAGCTTGGATCATATCAATGTTCAAAGCTCACTCTTGAAAGATGGATTAATGACTAATAAGCATCAATAGGAATCATGCATCGCTAGAAATCATACATTGACATTGTAGAAGTCACAACATACACATGTATCATACATACATACATCTATTGGACACTATGACTTCATTCTTCCATGTATATTACATAGGCTTAGTCAGGCATTATTCCTCCATACATACATTAACCATCTACCTTGTATCATAACAAAAGTAAGATGTAGACCTTACCATGTATTTGCATGTGGCATACCATACCTAGACATATATCATCTATCATATAGACTTCACTCACCTTGTATGAGTGTAACATGCATCCATCATATATTCACATCATGTCTAAAACATTTCATGTACATTTGCATTTGAATAATAAAAGTTACATGCATACACTTGGCATACTATAATGTAAACCTCACATCCATCACATATCCACACGTAGTTATAGTCACATTATGTCTAGGCACATCATGTACATTGCTACCCTTCAATCTCACAGTCACCCATACATGTTAAGCATATAATAGCATCATAATCATAATGCTTGAAGCATGCATCATGTCATATTAACAACTGTATCACACTAACTATAAGGATCATCCTTCACTTAGGCTCTTCAAAGGAAAAGGCTTACTCCTCTCCTTCCTTCTTTCAACACTCTCTATCTCTAAAATGGCAACTAGACCTAAATCTAATAGTGAAAATCAGCTTATGACTAGAGACATGTTTAACAAAGCAATGGCAACATTAGAACAAAGGATTATAGCACTTATAAAAGAAAAGATTCAAGACAGGTTTGGTATTAAAGTCTAATAATAAGTCACTCTGAAGGACCCGATGAGCATGAATTTAACCATGGGGGTAAATAATAACCAAAGAAGCAAACCAAGGGAGATTTCCCATAGACTGAATAAGTCTTTATCCATTATGCTCAAGGAATTGAAAAAAGAGAACCTTCTTCGACCCTTAATACCTGAACACCATTCCTTACCACTTCCACCTAACTATCTCCATGACCTATACTATGTTTATCATCAAAATACTAGCCACTTGACTGACAATTGCAAAGCCCTTCATCAAGCCATCTAAGACCTTATAGACCATGGTGCGATACCTTACCCTAAAGATTGCATATTACCAAACTTTACCAACATCCCCCAAATCTCTGAAAAGTGAGGTTCCCTTTTTCTGACATTCAGTCTGCCACCTCATGGGCAAACTCTTAACTAGCTGCAAGATCTCACCAATCAAGGATATAAAAGGATCCAATGAAGATAGGCTAGACTATCCTTGTTATCTTTTCTAGTTCTATTCTCTCTTCTATGTTAGAAATAGTTAAAGTTTAATAAAATATCATTTTAACTTTTCATGAGCATCTTTATGTACCTCATTAATTGTATAGCATGGTGTTCCTAAAAATGAGTTGAGAGATTTCAAAAAAAAAAAGAAGAAAAGAAATAAAAATGATCAGCTTAATCCATATCTGTTACAAATAATTCATGATAGCTCACCACCACTACACACAATTTTGAAGCTCAAGACTTAATCTTTCCTTGTAAGGCATGAGAAATATCTCTAAACATAAGATGAGATAAAGAAAATAACAAGCTAGGGGCAACTAAACACAAAAGAATGCCTTTTGTTTAAATCTTAAAAGAAGTCCAAATTCAACAGGCTCCAAACTTAAAGCATCAAATTCATTATGTACCATCATCTTCAAAGCTTAAAAGCTTGTGCCAATCATGCTAAAAAGTCAAATATTATTGGTTCTTGTTCACAAAAAAAAATCCAAAGGTCAAAAGCTCTAAAATGCCAAAACTCTAAAAGCCTACAAAAACTTACTTCATCTTAAGCCTCAAACAAATGACCATTCTCATTTCAACTATAGTTGCCCTCATTTAAAAAGAAATGAGCTTTTTAATTACTATTAGGTCGATCAACCAAGAGCATGAGCCTAGGCAAAAGTTAGGAAAATTTAAGAGAAAATATTTAGTTAGAAAATATTCATGACTATCTAATAACAGGGATATCATCAATGCAGTACTTGGAAAGGTCAAAAAGATGACATTCAACATTCAGCAAAAGTGCGAAGATTCGAAATGCTAGGGGGTATGAAGCTGGCACCCACAACAAACTACTTATGAAAAGAATCATCTCTCATAACAAGAGCTCTAAAAAATATCAAGCCATCTTAAAAGGTGTAAGTCCAGATTCAATTGATCAGGCACAACATGATCATATTCCAAGCCTTAACCAAATATGGATAAGCTGAATTCAAAATAAAAAAATAGAAATGAATTTTTTTAAAAAAGGACCTCACTATATTGAAAACATGCAAAGGGTGGTCTAGGCAAAAATTAGAGGTCGAAAGAAAATATTTAGTTGGAAAATCTTCAGACTAGCTAATAATAAGAGTACCATGCTATGCATACATTTGCATGCTCATTCACCATAATCATTCACTCTTTAGCCACGCATGTTTAAATGCCCTCTATGGCAAATTAACCTTTCGCCTAAGCCTTAGCCTCACCAATGTTCACCTTGACTCAACCTACCTTCTCTAGCCTTTCCATCACCATAACTAGACCTCTTTCCTCTAGAGACATCTTATTCTCATTACCCCAACCTAGCCTACAACTTCACAACTTCACTCTTTTTCTCAAACCCAACCTTTTTCTATGATAAGTCTGAAAGAAGAATGATCCCAAAAACAAAACATGTACTGACTCATGCATTTAGAAATATTATCACACATATATCATAAACAATAGGTTCACTCACACTCACACTCACTTACTCACACTCATTCATACATCCATTTTAGGAAAAATTACCCATTCTACTTATCTTCATTCATACACTTATCATAGCAAAAGATGTATCCATTATTCAATATACATCAGCTTTTATCCACCTTTACCATTCATACATCATAAAAGATGATTCATTCATTCAATCACCTAGGAAAAAATCATAGTCATGTCTTGCATGCATCCACCATTCATTCAAATTCCTCATTCATTTAGAAGAAAATAAACAAAAACACATGCATCACTATGTATATCTCACAACATTCCTTCATCTAGAAAAGATTAGGAACTAACACGCATCACTACATTCATCATTCCCCACTAAGTGAAAAACATACCTTACCACATTCCTTCATCTATAAAAGATTAAGAGCTATCACGTATGTCGTAACATCCAATCAACTTATTTCTTCATAGAATCACCTCATCATTTATCTGTGTATGAGATGCGTGCATTATTTATCCATGATGTCCTCTACATGAAAAGCATGCATCCTTTTTCTATATATTTTCTTATGGATGAAAGCATGGATCATTTTTCTACACATGAAAAGCTTGTATCCTTTGTCTACATATTTTCCTATGCATGAAAGCATGCATCATTTTCTTGTGCATGAAAAGCATGCATTCTTTGTCTACATATTTTCCTATACATGAAATCATGTGTTATTTATCCACATATTTCCCTATACATGAAAGATACATCATTTATCTATGTTTTCCTATGCACAAAAAGCATGCATCCTTTGTCTACATATTTTCCTATGCATGAAAAGCATGCATTATTTATCTACATGTTCTCCTATGCATGGAAAGCATGCATCATTTATCTATGTTGTCTTTTGCACGAAAAGCATGCATCCTCTATTCACCTATCATTTATCCATATGTTTTCCTATGTATGAAAAGCATGCATCATTTGTTCACGCATCATTTATCTATGTTTTTCTATGCATAAAAAGCATGCATCATTTATCTATGTTTTCCATTGCATGAAAAAGCATGCCTCATTCATCATACTTTCCCTTACATGAAAAAGAATGACAAAGTTGCTGAATGGTGCGAATGACAAAGCCATCAAATGGTGCCAATAACAAAGCTGTCGAATGGTGCGAATGACAAAGCCACTGAATGGGGTGAATGAAAAAGCCACCAAATGGTGCAAATGAAATTGTAAAAGTGTAAGATAACAACCTGTATCATGTAGACATGATAACAGTGAGCTAGATCATGAAAAGGTAAAAACAACAAAACTTTAAGTATGTACTTTAATGTGCACTGTTGCTTAAGCATTTCAAAGCACACACCAAATTAGGGGCAATTATAGATGCTTGAAGTTTGGCCTATGATGATAACTAGAGACAAGCTCAAGCAACAAGGCAAGCAACCTAAAAACTAAGTCCACATGGACTAACATAGCCCAAGTCTACCTGAGCTTAATGCCGTGAGGTCCGCACCTTAGCTAGCCTAGATCAACTAAGCCTAAAACCTAAGATCCACATGGATAAGCCAAAGCCATGTCCACACGAACTAAATCTGACCTGGCCTAAAACCTATGTACTGATGGAAAAAACCCATGACTAGGTTTGTGTAGACTTAGTTAAACAAGTCCACATGAACTTGTTGACAAAAATCTTCTTGAAGCACAGGATTCCTATCCAAGCACTGAATCTTAGTCTTAGAAGGACTCTATCACTTATGGATAGCAGACTCTTTACCCTAAGCCTATAAATACCCTCTTTAGGGTATGAGTAGAAGGGAGCTTAGAATGAGGTGATTCTAAGAGACTAAACCTATTTTTCATGTGTCTAGGAGAGGACTCTAACTAGTAATCACTCTAGTAGTCCTAATAGACCACACTTAAATTATTGATTCTTCCAAAACCCTACCCTTTTGCATTATAGGTTGAAGTCCACATACAAGGGTAAGATTTGGGGCTTCTCACTGTATATATTCTTACTATGTTCATGGATCTCTTATCTTCAAGGATTGATCATAAGTAAGGTGATTCTATGTAATCCCCATATTGATCACAAAAGGAGGTCCTCATTGTGATTTGTTTCATACTGCATAATTGACTATCATTATATTATAATCATTTTGTTATTTTTGTCCTAATCACACTGATGAGCATAAAGAAGTCTGCACGAATGAACATTGTTGATATATACATGATTTGTTGTTTGCACAAACTTATATTCATTAATAGTGTCTTATCTGTCTTATGTATCATGTTCTACTATATTTTGTTTGCCATATTAACATAATTCTATGATGTTATCATGTTATATAATCATCCTATACTATAATATGCATATTGTGCACTATATTGAAACTATTGTCAACAAACTCCCTCTCATGAGGAATGTAGTTCGTATGGATATATATGTGTTAAGTATGTTTATCTTGTTATGTAGTCCGCATGGACTCTCTCTTATAAGAAACGTAGTCTGTGCATACTTTTATGTTGAATTCCAGTTTTTGCATGTATTCTTGTTTCTTGTCCTCTTTATAAATCTCTATTTGGTATCTTTAACCTTTTCCTTTGAGTTGTATGCAAGTTACCTTTCTCACTAAAAGTAGAGGTCCAGACCGACACAATAACCCTTGTAAGTAATCATCCGCACGAACACTATCTAGAGCTTCATAGAGTCCACATGGACTTAATTTCGTACAAGCAGAACCAATTAAGTGTTCTATTTTATTTCCTTTGGTTTTGTACTTATCATATCGTTTGGATTATTTTGGGATGTAATAGGTAGTAAATAACTTATTTTACATGCCAAATGCCTAACTTCACTTCAAATGATTTTTCTAACTAATTAATTGGTGTTTTCTTAAAAAAAAGACTTTTTAATTTTGTCTAATCAAAAGTCACATGAAAAAATTTATTTTAATAAGACTAATCTCTTAGAGATGGGAGTTAGGCAATTATTGCCAATTTCTACAGAATTATGGGTAATTGTCTGGTCAAATAACAACTAATCAATAACCCGCTTTCTAAATATATAATATACTTGATGTATTCTTTAAATATCATACTTTTACCTCATTATACGTGAAAATGTGACATAACTGATTTAAATATATTGCATGATTACTTGATATAAGATTGATAAATGTTATAATACATAAAGAAGGCATATTATTGAGGCATAAATAAGATCTGAATTTTGAACTTTTCTGGTATAGAAGATTAGAGGTCCTAGTGTAGAGGCTAGGTTTCCACTAACCACTCTTATCCCCAATAAAAATACATAATCTCTATAATCAATATGATTGATTCTTCATGTTTGAGCAATAAAATGAAAATGATCAACTGATGCTAGTTTTATAAGTGTTATAATTCTAGAATTCAACTGTAATGCACATTTTCAATATTTGATGTATATAATGAATTAAATTTGCATGCTAAGGGTGTATGATTGGAATGTTAACTAGTTATGGGCCTAAGACTAATAAGATTGATTTGCATTGCATGAATTTTTCTTTAGTGAAATTAGGCTTGCATGTCTCGGCCTTTTCTCTTATTTCTCTTTATACTTCTCTTCTCATCTAACTCCCCTCATATGTAACATGAGGTATTCTCAATTTTATATGATGTAATTAGATTACTTAAGGTTAGAATAGAAAAAAGATATACAAGGAGCAAAATGGAGAAAAAGGCCTACCAATAAGGTCTAAAGAGAAATAGATAGAATTGTTCCTTATTTCTTTTTGGGTTTGTAATTCATACAAACTATGTACAGTCTAGCCTAATTGGTTTCTTTGGCTTGGGAAATCAATATAGTTGAGTGACACCCCTTACCGGACTCCCGAAGAAACTCGATAGGTGATACACTTCTTGCTAAGTCACCCATCCTGAAATTGCTTCAAGTTTGCACTCCTTAACACTTACAGATTGTTTTATAATTTTATCAGATCTTGCTTAACTTCTTAGTCTATCCCTTAATCATTCTTCCTTATGATGTAACAAACCCAGAAAAACCTTTGACAAACACTCAATATGTTATAGAAAATTGGTCAGCACCAACAGCTACCCGGGTGACATGTTGGAATTTTTTTTACTCCTGTAAAAGCATTTCAAATATTATTATCAATCTAACTCCTCCTTCTGGACCCTTTTAGTCCTCTAAGTAATCTCATCATACATCAACAATACATCACAATCACATAGGACCTAAGGCCTATAATTATCAGAAAACCATAAAAAATAAGCCATTTAGATAAACAACCTATTTATATACATCACACCTACTCTTTTAATATATACAAACACTAGCAGCTTCTAAGTATGCTAAACCCATAACCTATAGTGTTTACATAAGTGCTTACTAACAAAACAAAAAGGACATCTATGTACCCTTCACAATCTGTGTTGCTACACTGCACGATCTTTGAGGCTGGACTATTTACATTTGTAACTTGCACACCAAAACAAGGGTACACTAAGTATAAAACTCAATAGTGAATCTAA
>CANXYI010101369.1:0-14189 GCA_948208565.1 Hura crepitans
GGAGAAATGAGAAAGGGAGGGACGGCTTCTTGATGTTTGGGGTTGAAGATGATGGTTTGGCCTTTGGTTGAACCATTTTTAGGCAGAAAATCTGAAGGGATGATGGGTTGGATCAATTTGATTGGCCCAAATGGCCATTTATCATTTTTTAGGCATTTTTATGTCACTTTTTGATGTAAAAATTCATAAGATATTCTAGGAGCTTTCAAAAATTCCCATTCCAGTCCCTAAAATTCTCATTTATTGCCATTAAAGCCCTTGCAAAATTTCAGCTCGAAATTCCACCGAATGCAAAAATCACTATTCACCACAGACTGGGTTTTAAATTTGAAAATTCATAAAATATTCCCTGGTGCTCCAAAAATTCTCATTTAAATTTTAAACTTCCTAAATTAATGAGACTAAGGTCCATGCAAAATTTGAAGTCAAAAGTCAACTATTGACTTTTTGGCACTATTCACGACCAGAATAAAATATTTTGAAAAATTATCAAACGACCCCAGAAAATTATAATTCTTTCACCACCATGCTCAGTGGAATTTTTGAGGTTCAGAGTATGGTATTTTCGAGACCATCTGGGCACCTTCCTAGGTCTCGGATTGTTCGGGTCCCAAAATATTTTTATCTTCGAAATTGGTAGTTTATAACCTAGAACGAATTATTGGTTCTGCTAAAATTTTTAATTTTTTCATTTTCCCTATTTTTAAGCTCGTCAAAGTTTTATAAACAATATGGCAGTTATTGGACTCGAAATGACGACCCGCACCACGGGGAACATCACTTGAGCCCACCCGATACTGTTTATAAGACTTTGACGGTTGGGGCGTTATAGAATATGTGTATGTAAGTGGTAATAAATGGTATTTATGGTGTTATGACTTGAATTTATTTTGGTAGTTGAAATTGTCATGTGTATAATGATGTAAATGAGGTGTAATTGATGAGAACATGTTGATTTTGGTGATGGTAAAATATGGCAAAAACATGTAACTAAGTATAAGTGTTTGTGCATTACTTAATCTTGAGTAAATAGGTTAATTTTGATATGATATGTGTATGTGAATGTGTGATATGATGATTAATGTGCACGTTTAGTGAATCTTGAGCATGAGCTCAAATGCCTCTACTAGTGATAAAGGCATGTTTTTAACTTGTGGGATCATGTGTGGTTGCTTAAAGAAATGATGATGTCGATGGTAATCTTGAAATGGGCTAAATTGTGTTATTTAATATGTTAAATAGTATGAGTTGATTATGCCATGTTAATTACTTGTATATTGTTCTAAGTCATATATGTGATTGTATGAATGTGTAAAGATGTGTGAAGCCCATTTGATGGCCAAATATGTGATTATGGCATGTTTTGAGTATTTCGAGCCACAAGGGAGTTATGTAACATAATGATGTAAAGTAAGTTCATGTTACCATATTCTAATTAAATATGAACTATGGCTAAATAGCTATTATGGTAAGGACTTTAGATATTATGGTCATAATGATAAAGAACATGTATAAAGGCATAAGGTTGGATTTATGTAATGGAAAAGTGATGCTTAAACTATGTTATGGCCGAATGGCCTTATAAGTGAATAATATAAGTTAAAGAATGATATTTTGAATATGGCATGTTCTATGCATTTTTATGAATTAACGTGGATTTTTATTGGTATAAAATAATGCTTGTGAATGAGTTGCATAGGTTGGCCAAAATGATGAATGCATTTTGATGATAATTATAGAAGTGTATATGTGGATTATAATTGAACCAAAATTGTGTTGAATGAATGGAAATATGTTAATAATGGTTAAAATGTGAACATTATGGCATGTACACACTTAAATTGGTGATGAAGTTGTGTATGGCCTAATTATACCAAGGCATCTAACAAGCCTAGAAATGAGCTAGATTAATATACCATGGCTACTATTTGGCCTTTGAGCAAGCACATTTAGCCTAAGGGCACTTTTATGATGTTTGGGTCTTGTATATGACCTTTAGGTCTCTTATATGACCTTTGGGTCTCGTATATGACCTTTTGGTCTAGTATATGACCTTCGAGCCTAGTTAGTCCTGCTATCTAGTTTTAGATAGTTATCTTTTAAGTATGGGCAATAAATGGTTAAATAAACTAAATGAACAAATTTGGGAACTTAAATGTACATAATTTGCAGCTTTAAATATTAAGTATTGAATAACTTATGAAAATGAAATTAAGTATAAATTGTAAGTTATGCTTAAGATAGAATTTAGGCCTTGTATGATTAATTGTTACTATATTTTAAGAATGGATATTTTAAATGCTTATTTATGTATAGAGATGAATTATGTATGAATATTATATAAGTTAATTGATCTGTGATAAAGAATTTGTATGACTTGTATGACTACATACATATGCTAAAGTGAATAAACCACTATGCATCCACTTAGCGCATCATTTTTTTTTTTTGCATTCCATAGGTTAAAAAGATAGCAGATTAGAATCAAAGCATTAATCCAAAAGATTTATTACGAAAGCTTCTTTTCTGGAATTTTGTTTATTTTGGTATAATCATGTGATGTAATTAATGTCTAAAGGCATTCTTATGTAATTGAGGGATTTGGTCTAATCTGTGATTACAAAAATGTATTTTGTAACTCTTAAATTTGTGTATGATTTTATTGACATAAAATCATGTGTTTAATCAATGTTGGTATAATTTCTTTTAATTTAGCATGCATGATTTGATACTGCATCTAAATATTGACTATGAGATTATTGAGTTATATGGAGGATCAGATAGACCTAGAGGTGTGAGATGTGTGAATGAATGTTTTAGAGGTGTTATGTTGTGCATATATTACTATTTAGGATAGTGCCCGGTACAATCGTGATGCTACTGAAATTTTAGCATGAGGACCCCAATAGTACATTTCATAAATTGATTTTGGAAATCCGTATTTTTATGAAAATATGCATACAAAGTATGTTTTTGAAACTGCTAAAAAGAGTTTTAATAAATAAATGTTTTTAAAAACTTCAGTTCAGATATCATTTATATCTTGCTTCATACTCGAGATTGATGGTGGGATCATGTAAGGGTTGTCATAGTTAGCTAGTACATTTGCTATAGTCATATATTCTAGAAATGAAACTATGGCAACTAAAGACAATTTATGAGAACATGAAAAGGTATACATTACCAAGTAAAACTATAATACCTTTAACAACTAGAATTGTGGAACAAAACTCTTCAAGTTTTTTGAACTTGAACTACATGTAAAAGTATGTGTATTATGTACTATATAAGAATAAAATAAAGATAGCAACAATCTTTTCATTCATAGCCAAGTTATGCTACTTGCTTTGCAAGAAATTCCCACATTGCCTCTCATTTCTTTCTTTTATGAAGAACTTATTAGAAGTGGAAACAAGAATTGTTATCATGTTAAAGTCTTGTAATAAATGTGAAACTTATGATTATAAATGAAGAAAATAAAAGTTGTCTTAATAATTTCATATAAACATTTATTTTGAAGATTATGAAACAAAAATAAAGGGAAAATGGCAGCAAATTTGTATAATCACATGTTTAATATCACATTATGAAAGCTTACTTCTTGTTAGGTCTTGAGTAATAACTCTTGGGACTACCCTATACAAGGTAATTTGTTACAAATACAGAAGATAGAAGGGAAACATATAGATTAAGAGAAGTGTCAAAGATGGAAAGAAAGATCAATAATATATTTAATGTTAGTATTAATCTTAATTAGAGTATTTTATTTATTTGGCAAGTACTTTTATTTTGGCAGTAATTATTGAATTTAGTAATTGATTGTTTACTATTTTAATAGTTTCCTATTTTTAACTACATAAGCTTTATTTAAATAGAAGATAATTTAGAATATAATATTTAGTAGAAATTCTAAGAGATTTAGATCTTTTAAGGAATTATAAGGTTCTTATTCCCTTTAACAAGCTTTTACATAGAAACTCTCTTGGATGAGCTTGATTCTATCATAAATTTGACTTAGTGCTCTGATCCATAAAATGTGACTGCAACAAATATTATATACTACTCATTCCATTCCACTTTAACTATTTATTTTTTAATTTGGAACATATATAAAACATTTCAATTCTCCAAAAAAATACTTTTAAATGACTAAATTATTCCTTTATTAATACCTAAACAAGGGTAAAAAGGAGAAAATACTAATACACACACACACATAAAGCTGTTACCTATAATATAATATACACATATCCTATGCTAGTCCAATCTTACATATAGTATCTTTTAAATATATTTATTGTAATTATTTGTAAGGAAAAATAACCATAAGATATATTAACTTAATATTGTTTGTCTTACATATGTATATTTTCAATTCTCCTATTAAAATATTTATAAAAGCATGCAATAACTCCTAATTTCATAGCATAATGATTAAACTAGAGGCCACTACTTGAACTTTTCTATGAAACCTATGTCATTCTTCAAAATTATATTTCTAAACATGATTGCTTTTTCATATTTAAGGCCAACCAAAAGCATTAACCAATATACATCATTATTACCAAATTAATCAATTATAAACATAATATTCTCATATGTACAATTCATTATTTACCACATATTCTGCAAATTAATATTAACAATTACAAAATAAAAACTCAAATTATACGTCCACTTTACAGGTGTAATATTTCGAAGAAAAAAGAGCTACTTATATATATGTTTCAAAATTATGTAAAATATAAAAAAGTTCTTCTACATCCAGTTCCCAATTATTTTGATACAAAACTCTACCATGTATTTTTCTTTTTTTCATTTGCTCTTGTACTCTAATTTGCACTGCAACATCCCTTACCCAATCTACCATTGGACCTAAATAAAGGATACTATGTTGTCACCTTAGTCTTTTATTAAAACCCTTTCTTAATTATGTTCATTAATTTTATTACCATTTATTTAGGCTTATTTTTAAGTAATCAGTTACGAGTCATGTTTAACAAAAATTCGGTAGTATAATGGTTGTCTGAGTGAAAAACCAAAAAATTAAACCTATAAAAGAACACTTGTATAATTGTTCCCATTCACATTTCATCACATTGGACCCTTTTAGTCCCCCAGCATACTCATATTATCATCATTACATTCTCATATTCAAGCATTCAATATATAAATCATACCTTCCAATTTTATCTACAATATAAATTGTTTTATTATTTACAAGCTATGGCATGATATGTTTATATAACTAGACCTAAACTCTCTACACATTAGTGCCTTTACATAATATTAACTACAAAAAGAATGAAAAATATACCCAATAAGAGGATTGGCTATTACATTGCTTATTAGGGCTAGACTATAACTCTATTATTTCCTACCTATGCATCGAGAAATTGACATGTTGAGTATACACTCAGTGGTAAATTTAATGAAACATGCATGGCATCACATTCACATAGATCATGGATTATGCAGATATGTCACTCACACATAATCATTTTAGCATTATTACATAGTATCACTAACATGCTTAACTTATCACTTAACCATTTTATGTCTAATTTATCAAATGGTAGTTAATAGTTAGGTTAAGTCACTGATGCTTTCCTTACTTTAAATTCCACTCATATCATAACGCATGACTCATAATTAAACTTTAGATTTTTGTGTCCATTTTACTTTTAAGGCCCATACTCGAAAGACAATGCTTTTAACATTGGATAATTGGATCTAACTTGTGTAGTGGCCTACATTATAGACCTCGATAGCTGCACTTGCCATAATCTATCCAATAGTAGGGATCAGTTCTTAAGAACCTTCTAATACTAGAATGGCATGGATTGTCCTCATGGGCTCCCTAACATCGAGATACCAGGGATCAGCCTTAATAGACCTCACAATACTCCAAAATAAGTAGATAGTAGGGATCAACCTAATGGACCTCCCAATATCTAGAGATAAGTGGATAATAGGGATCAGCTCTAATTGTAATGCATATGCATCGAGGCTCTACGAATACTGCCATTGGGTTCGGGAAGTGTGCTCGGGGTTCCAGGCTAATTGCACGAGAACTGAGGTAGTGGCACTAGTCACAAAACTTTGAGGGTCTCTAAAATGATGAAATAAGCTAAAATTGAAAATTTTGTAAAACTAATAAATCATTTCAAGCTATAAACTAGTGGTCTGTATAATTATATCGAGTTAGGTCAAGAATGACCCGGGATGTGCCCGAATAAACCTAAAAATACCATACCCTAAAGATAAAAAAAAATTCCCCTGATTCCATTGGTGAATGAATTTTTGAAATTTTAGGTCATTTGCAAATTCTCATAATTTTTTGGTCTGGCACGTAAATCAAGGTAGTTTGTAAATTGCCCTATCGATGGAATTTGGTTGTAAAATCTTGCGAGCATGTAAATGGGATTAATCAAGGATATTTAAAGCAAACAATGAAATTTTTTGAGGTCCCTATGATTTTTAAAAATTTTCCAATGATTTAACTAAAATTAAGCCATTTTCAAAAGGTTCAGGTTGCCATGAGACCTACCCGTAACACAGCAACCAACCTTAGGCCATGTACACTTGTCAAGACACCTTGACATTTGGCAAATTCCACTAAGAAGCCTTGAAATTTTTCCTTCTTTGTTGCCTAGTTGCCAACGCCATTTTAGGAGAAAAATAACCATTTTTGCCACTTTCTCAAGTTTTTTCATCATATAATAGTCACTAAAATTTACTTTGATATGTTAAAGACTGAATTAAGAAAGAATTGGGAGCAAAGGGTGAAGCAATAAATGAAGAAAAATCATTAAAAAAGTCAAGGGCAGAAGAAAATTGCAAAGGAAAACTAAGAGTGTAAAGGTCAATGTTCTTGGCTTTATCATAGTTTTCTTAAGGGATTTTAGGTGGAAAATAAGGCCTATGAAGTCAAAATTTTAATTAGTTATGTGTGAAAATTTTTGACAAATTATCAAGTGGAAAATGGTGTGAAGATAGAGGCTGAATTCTATGAGGTTTGAGGGCTTAAAATTGGTGGAATTTCATCTCTTTGAGTTAAGGTATGTGAATTCAATCAATCATCTCATTCCTCTAAGTTTCTATGGCCTAATTGGGTAGCTTTAAGTATGGTAGAATGAAGTATGCTAATCATGATATGTAGTAAATGAATTGGTAACACCTAAGGTACACTTAAATGATGAGTGCATTGTGTATATTGTGACCTGATGAAAGAAATTAGGGAGAGTGATAAAATTCGACTTGGTCGAGAGGTATAGGGAGGATAGATATGGGTGTAGGTGTTAGTTTAAAGTAGTTTTTGAATGATAAGTATAGCTTTTGTCATTGAATTATGATTAATGAAATTGTGAATAGGTTGATTATTGTATGATTGGTATAAGTATTATGATAGGCCGAAAGGTTGTGTTGGCTTATGTGTGTGTGTTTATGTCGCTTGGCTAGTGGTTTAATGGCATGTACAAATAAGCAAATACAAAGGGCATGTATGTTAGGCTTAAAATAGGGATAACATGTATGGCTTATGTAGGTATGAGTATTGGCTGAGAGGTTGTCTAAGAACTATGTTAACTAAGTGGCATGGAAACTTGTTAATTACTGTGAGAAATGGTTTACTTATGATAGAATGTTAGGTTGTTATTTAGTAATGTTAGATTAATACATGTGTGTGTATGTTCTTATTATGGCTGAGACCTATACTAAGCGTGTGATAGCTTAATTGGCTTGGGTATGGAAATGTATATGTGTAAGTATGCTTATATTATATTAGAAAGCATCTATAATGGAGGGAAAGTAAGGAAGTGTATACCTAAGGACATTAACTAGCTATGGTCGAGAGCTAAACCAATGAGAATGCCATAAAAATGTTGATAACATGTGTGGAATGTATATTTAAGATAAAGCACGTGAGCTTGTTTTGGCCAAATTTGTTTGCCATGAAATTAGTCTAATGTACATGATTAAAATGGCATAAAATGTGACAAAAAACTTATTCCTAAAGTGGCTAGGATGAGACAATGATATATAATGGCATGTATGCCTATTTTATGACCTTTTTAATAGCTTAATTGACTTTGGCTTTAGGCCTATGGGAAATGTGAAATGAATGGTATAATTGTCATTGAAAAATGACATGAAATGAGCCTAGAAATGACCATAAAAAAATAAGCAATAAACCTATAACTGTCCCAAAATGACCATTATCTAAACTAATAATTACAAAAGATAGTAAATGGATAATAAATGGCATTATATTGTAAGAAGAATCCTAGAATGGTCTAATGTAAATTATGATTATGGCAAGGCCTAAAAATTGCTATTAAAAAGTGACCTGATACTATCTGGTAGGGTGTATAACTGTCTAGGCTAAAAATTGACTGTAAGATAAAATTATTAACTATCTATTTTCACTTAAGAATATTATAAAAAGTTGGGTAGTAAAGAAATAAACATAAATTGAGATTAAATGGCCCATTAGTTAGACACTAACTTAATGGATTGACCGGTCAACTTAGGGATTAGTAGCTACTACATTGCCTAATTTTTATGTAAGGCTGGTACAGTGGTCAAGATCTATTATAGGGCTACTATGCTAGTCTATTAGGTAGACCATTATGTTATTAGCACACTTGGTACCACTATTAGATTATGCCGGTGTAGCAATGTAGGTTCTAGAGGGGCCACTACACTAGTGCACTGGGTAGACCAGACTGAGTAATTGAATAGATATGTGACTTAGGAGGATTACAGACCGATCCCTATGTAGTATTTTATTGTATTTGCTTTGGGAGGTCTACAGACTGATCCTTATGATTCTATCAGGTCGATATAGTGATCGAGGTCTAGAATGTGGATCAGTACATAGTTTTTGTTCCTTCAAGGTTCAGTGTATTTAAGTGTTATCTCTCTAGTCAGGCTTACAATTTTAATAAGATAAATAACTTATAAAGTAAGGATAATGGTAGATATTAATGAATTAATTGATTTAAAGTGATTAAATGAGAGATTATTTATAATATACAAGGAATGGTATTTTGGTAAGTTTGATTGATACATATAATATATTGGCATGATAATTAGAAATATTTAAGATTATTATTATGTGTTTAAATAATGAATGTGACGTGTTTTAAATGTTTGAATTCACCATTGAGTATTATATACTCAACGTACCTATTTCAGTGCACAGGTAACCAGAGTTAGCAAATAGCCTTGTGTTACATGCAGTATAGGTTCAGATGACAAGCTAGAAGGTGACTATGTGAATAATGTATAGTTTTGCACTCATGTACATAGGTGGGATAAATGTGTACCATGTGTAGAAGTGTTGTAATATATAAATATTGGATAGAGATAATGGTTGTAATTAAGTAACTATGAAATGCCGTTGAATGTGTTATTTTACTTGATACCTATAAAATATGAGCCTGAGGCTCTAGGATATAAATTTATTGATTATGGCCTAAGGCCTGTGTTGTTGCTATGATAGATTGATAATGTGAGAAGAATATTTAGAGGATTAGAAGGGTTTAGGATGTGAGGGATAGTTAGATACGATTATTTGAAGGGTTTTTTTATAGGTTAAAACTTTAGATAGTCACCCGAACAACTGTTATGTTACCGGAGTCAAGAATAATTTGGAAAAGCTCATAGATTGCTAATTGGGGTATAAATAGGTCCCTAAAACTTAGGGTGAAACAATATAAAGTTAGAATCATGATTTAGAGACTAATTAAATTGTATTAAGTAAATTAATAATAAATAAATGAATGGACCCTAAGGGTAGTTTAAGGATGGGTGACCTAGTGGGAAGTGCACCACTTATTGGTTTTCTTTGGTAATCCAGTAGGAGGTGCCATATTTAATGGTATCAGAGCCTGGTTTATTATTCCTTTAAACTGTTACACTATATAAGGTTGATAGGTTGTTCCTTTTACAATAAATACATGGCTAATCAGGTACCTAAATGAGGGGCTAAAGAAGTGGCAAGTTTTGCACCTATAACTATATAGGGGTTAGGTAATGCATCTATACTTGAGCCCAATGATGCTACACAATAGCCATAACCATAAGTACTTGGCTAACAATAAGCAGAAGTATCTCTTGCTCTATTACAACAAAAAGTAGACATGTTTAGACATACTACTACTATTGTTCCACCTCTACCTCCTCCATTAGCTCCCTCCATAGAAAATATACTTAGAGAGATTAAAGAAAATAGGGGCTGTTGATTTCTTAGGGAGGAAGGAAGGTGATGTTGTTAGAGCTGAGTATTAGTTAGACAAAACGTTTAGAATTTTAGAACAGCTGAAGTGTAATAAGGATGAGAGTTTCTAGTGTACTACCTATCTCTTTCAGGAAGAAGCTTATAGTTTGTGGGACACTATCAAGAGGAGAAAAGCACCTGCAGACTTGACATGGGAGTTTGTCCTTAAAGAGTTCAAGAAGAAATATATACCTAAATCATATAAAGACAAGAAGAGGCAAGAATTCCTTAACCTAAAGTAAGGTAGGAGGACTGTGTTAAAGTATGAGAAAGACTTTACTAGATTATTAAAATATGTTGAAGAGTTTATTCCCAATGAAGAAGAAAAATGTAAAAGATTTTTGAAAAGGCTAAATGTAGAATTAAGAATGCAAATTGCAAACTCAGGAGAGAAAGATTTTGTAGTACTTATGGTAGCTACATTTGATATGGAAGAAATGGTGCAGGGAAGGAGATACTTTTTCTAGAGGAAGAGGTAGTTTAATGTAGGGCAGTCTAATGCCACATTAGGTGATAACAAGAGAATAAGAGAGGGATAGTCTCAGTTTTAGCCTTAATCTCGATTTTAGTCAAGGTACTAGAGGCACAAATAGACACAGTTTTAGAAATCTAGATAATTTTCTATAGATAGACCTTGATTTCTTCCTCAAGCTACTAGTGCTCTTAGCACAGTGAGTAATAGGAATAGACCTTCAACTTGTAATACTTGCCATAAACAATATTAGGGATAGTGTAGACTGGCGAGAAGAGGGGAGTGTTTAAACTATGGTGCCAGGGATTATTATTAAAGAGAGTGTCCTCAAAGATAGCTAGAGGGTGCTTAGACTCAAGTACCTACAATTTCACCTCAAAATAGGGGTCAGAGGTAAAATAGAGGAGACCAACATAGTACTAGTACAAGGCCTGAGGCTCATGCTCTAGCCAGACAGTATGTGGTGAGAGCCAGAGAAGAGGTTACAGCATAAGATGTCATAATTAGTACTTGTTATTTATTTGATGTTCCAGTTTTGGCTTTGATAGACCCTAGTTTTACTTGTTCTTATGTATGTACCACATAAGCACAAAATAGGGGGTTAGAGCCTAAACATGTTGATATAGATATAAGAGTTTGTAATCTTATAGGATAGAGTGACTGTGAACATGGTATATAGGCAGTGTCCTCTAGCGATCCATTAACATCAATTTTCTGCTGATCTTATTGACCTACCCTTTTATAAGTTTGATGTGATACTAAGAATGGATTGGCTAATTAAGCATCAGGCTATAATTGACTATAAATATAAGAAGATGACCCTTCAGACTATAGAGGGATAGACAACGACAGTGGATTGTGAGAGAAGTCTTATGAATAATCTTATCTCCACTATTATAACATAGAAACTTCTATAGAAAAGGTGTGAAGCCTACCTAGTATATGCCCTTGATACTGATACTTCCACCTTTAATCTTGAACATATTCCAATTGTTTTTGAATTTCCTTATGTATTTCCTAATGAGTTGCTAAGTTTACCTCCTCTGAGAGAGCTTCATTTTGAAATTGAGGTATACCTTAGTATAGCTCTAGTATCTATCATTCTATACCATATGGCAACTACTGAATTAAAAGAACTAAAAGTACAGATGTAAGATATATTAGACAAGGGTTTCATAAGACCTAATGTATCTTCGTAGGGAGCTGCTGTGTTATTTATGAAGAAGAAAGACGGGTCACTTTGATTGTGTATCAATTAAAAGTTGCTAAATAGGGTGAATGTGAAAAATAAAGACCTTTACCCAGAATAGATGACCTTTTTTATTAGTTGAGAGGTGCAGATGTGTTTTCAAAAATTGATATGAGATCTGGGTATCATCAGTTGAGAATCAAGGAGATTGATATTTCTAAAACTGGTTTTAGAACCCGTTATGAGCACTATGAATTCCTAGTGATGCCATTTAGGCTCACTAATGCTCTAACAACCTTTATTGACCTAATGAATAAGGTTTTCCACCTCACCTAGATCAGTTTATTATGGTGTTCATAAATGACATCCTAGTGTATTCTAAAACTAAGGAAGAACATGAACAAGACCTCAAGGTTGTGTTATAGACTCCGAGAGAGAAATAGTTGTATGCTAAGCTAAGTAAGTGTGAATTCTAGTTGAATGAAGTTACTTTTTTGGGACACATAGTTTTAGCAGAAAGGATTAGAGTTGACCCTAGTAAATTTAAGGTAATGCTAGAATGGGAACCACCTCAAAATGTGATATAGATAAAAAGTTTTCTCAGGTTAGTAGGGTACTACAGGAGGTTTGTGAAAGGGTTTTCTATAATTGCTACTCCTTAAACCATATTGATCAAGAAGAATGCAAAATTTGAGTGGAATGATAAATACCAAGAAAGTTTTGAGAAATTGAAAACGATGTTAATAGAAGCTCCTATCCTGATTCAACCTGAATAGGGGTAAGGATTTTACAGTGTACAGTGATGCTTCATTTAATGGTTTAGGTTATATGTTAATATAGGAAGGAAAGGTAATAGCTTATGCTTTAAAATAGTTAAAGCCATATAAGAGGAATTATCTTATTCATTACTTTGAGTTAGCTGCTATTGTATTTGCTCTAAAAATTTAGAGACACTATTTGTATGGTGAAAGATGTTATATTTACACAGATAAAAAATGCTTAAAATATCTCCTCACTTAGAAAGAATTGAATTTCAAACATAAAAGGTGGTTAGAACTGATAAAAGATTATGACTATTTAATTAGCTATCACCTAAGGAAAGTGAATGTGGTGGTAGATGCTTTGAGTAGGAAATTCACGATAACTTTAAAAGCCATGAATATTAAGTTATAGTATACATCAGAAGATGCTATTCTAGCTAGGTTACAATTGAAACAAGACTTTCAATAGCAGATTAAGAGGATACAAATGAAAGATGAGCAGTTGGTTTAGATGGCAAGTAAAGTTAAAGATGGGAAAGCCATAGGGTTTGAAATAATAGAAGATAGATGTCTATATTACCAAAACAGGTTGTGTGTACCTAGTATAGATGACCTAAGGTTATAAATACTAAAGAAGGCATATAAAGCTCTATATTCTATGCATCCTAGGAGTACAAAGATGTATCTAGATTTGAAGTCTCATTATTGGTTGCCAGGTATGAAAAGAGATGTGGCAAAATATGTGGCAAGATGTCTGACTTGTCAATAGGTGAAAACTAAACACCAAGTTCTTTTTCTAGATTACTGCATCATATAACAATACTAGAATAGAAATGGGACAAAGTGATAATGGATTTTGTGATGGGTTTACCTATGACCAAAAGTAAATGTGATGTTGTGTGGGTGATTATGGATAGGCTGACAAAAACAACTCATTATATTCCAGTCAGAATGGATTATTCTTTGGAAAAGCTAGCTAAGTTATATATTGATGAAATAGTCAGACTCTATAGTGTTCTTATAAGCATTATTTCTGACAGAAATCCTTACTTCACTTCTAAGTTTTGGAAGAAACTACAAGTAATGGGTACCAGATTGGCCTATAGCATAGCCTTTTATCCTTAGACTGATAGACAATTAGAAAGGGTGGTACAATTACTTAAGGACATGTTGTGGGGTTATGCCATTGAATTTAAAGGTAGTTGGGATCAGTATTTATTTTTAGTTAAATTTGTTTATAATAATAGCAATTAGTCCATTTTAGGTATGGCACCTTATGAAGCTTTTGTATGGTAGATGATGTAGAACTCCTTTGTGTTGGAGTGAAATTAGGGAAAGTAAGATATTAGGTGTTAATCTAGTTAGAGATGTAAAGGCAAAGTAAAGGTGCTCAGGAAGAGATTAGAAAATTGTAGTTAATAGGGTGAAATCTTATGTTGATTTGAAATGGAGAGATATTGAGTGTGTAGTGGGTGATAAAGTATT
>CANXYI010101376.1:0-10850 GCA_948208565.1 Hura crepitans
ACACACTTCTAGCCTACCACAGTAGCTTTCCCTCCTCTCTTTCAAGTTTTTCCTCCCTTTAAATCACCTCAAAAACCATCAAACCACTTGATATTGGACCCTGGGAATCCTAAACAACCATTTCTAGCCTAAAAAAACCAAGAAAAACCAAGAAGGAAGCTATGGGACTCACCTGACTTACTTGCTAGATAGCTTCTATCTAAGAAACTTTGAGGATTGTTTCTTAATTCATGGTAGCTCCTTTTTCTGTAATTCTTCTTCCTCTAGCTTTCTAACACATCAAATTGATTTTAGGTGGCAAAAACTCCAAAATTGGTTTGGAAAAGATAATGAAAATAAAGAAGGAAGCCAGAACTAGCATTGGTTCCAGTAGAGGAGGGGAGAAGAAATCCTCCCTTTTATTTAGTGGAAAAATCCACTTGTCACTCACCCTTGCCACTTGGCATGGCCTTTAGGCTAAATGGCCAAGTGTGGGTGGGTCCCACAACCACCTGAGCCATCCTAAAACGTCTCAATTTTTTGGCAAACTTTGAAAATTCACCAAAATATACACAGACCTTAAAAAATTACACTGTTTATTTTAAATTTCATATTTTGATCCCCTCTACATGCTTATAAATTTTTACGACCTAATTTCATCAATATGATATTTTTTAGACTGCTTTGATTTGTGTGCCAACTTAAAAAATTATGAAAATTTGCAAATGAGCTCAAAATCCAAAAATTCTTTCACTAATGGACTCAATGGAATTTTTAAGATTTAAGGTCCAATATTTTTGGGTCCGTCCTGGCACATCCTGAGTCATTCCCCACTCGAAAAAATTTTATTGCCTGAAAGGGTAGCTTACAGTCCGAAATGAATTATTGGTTCTACTAAAATTTTAAATTTTGCCTTTTTCATCAAATTAAAGCCCTTCAAAGCTTCATGACTTGTGTCACTATCTTGATTTACATGCAAGTGACCTGACACCCTGGGCACACTTTTCGGACCCAGTGGCACTATTCACGGAGCCTTGAAACACGGGCATTACATTTTTTCCCCTTTTAAGAAAATTTCATCCTTAAAATTACTTGGAGCAAATAATTAAGGATACTGAGCTCTAATCTACTCTTCTAGCTCCCAAGTAGCTTCTTCTGTATTATGGTATCTCTATAGCACTTTGACTAATGGTATGGACTTATTTCGCAATTGCTTCACTTCATAAGCCAAAATCTAAACTAGTTCCTCTTCATAACTTAGATCTAGCTGTACCTCAATATCTGACATCGAAATCACATGTGATGGATCCGATCTGTACCTCCTGAGCATAGAAACATGAAAAACATCGTGTATTTATTGCAGCTCAGGTGGTAATGCCAGCCTATATGCTAAAGGTCCAACCCTTTCTGTAATCTCATAGGGTCCGATAAACCTGGGGCTCAATTTCCCCTTTTTCCTGAACCTTAGCACCTTTCTCCATAGAGAAACCTTTAAGAATACTTTCTCCCTAACTATATACTCAATATCTCTCCACTTCAGATCTGCATATGATTTTTGTCTATCCACAGCTGCTTTTACCCTTTCTCTAATTATTTTCACCTTTTCCTCATCATCTCTGATTAAATCCACATCAAAAATCTTATGTTCCCTAACTTCACTCTGACACAAGGGAGTTCTGCATTGTTTGCCATACAATGCTTTATATGTGGTCATCCCCAAGCTAGACTAGTAACTATTATTATAGGCAAACTCTACCAATGATAAGTACTGATCCTAATTAGCCTTAAGTTCAATAGCACATCCCCATAACATATCTTTAAGTATCTGTATCACCCTCTCTGACTACCCGTCAGTCTAAGGATGAAAAGTTATGCTATAGGCCAATCTGGTGCCTAAAGCTTCCTGCAGCTTTTTTCAAAACCTGGAAGCAAAGCAAGGATCCCTATCAAAAATGATAGTCACTAGCACACCATGTAATCTAACTATCTCATCCATATATAGTCTAGCCAGCCTCTATAAGGAATAATCCATCCTGATCAAGATAAAGTGAGCTGTCTTAGTAAATCTATCCACAATCATCCATGTAACATCACATTTACCTTTGGTCAAAGGTAAATCCATCACAAAATCCATGATCACTTTTTCTCATTTCCACTTTCGTATTGCTGTAGGATGTAGTAATCTAAAAGGAACCTGATGCTCAGCTTTCACTTGCTGGCCTGTCAAACACTTTGCAACATACTTTGCCATATCTTTTTTTATACTAGGCCACCAATAATGAGATTTCAAGTCCAAATACATTTTTGTGCTCTTAGGATGCATAGAATAAGGAGCCTCATATGCCTTTTTGAGTATTTATAAGCTCAGGTCATTTGTACTAGGTACACACAACCTATTATGATAATACAAACACCCGTCTTCTATCAATTCAAACCCTGTGGCCTTCCCCTCTTTAGCTTTGCTTGCCATCTGAACTAGTTATTCATTTCTTATATGAGCTTCCTTAATCTACTATTTAAAATCTAGCTTCACCTGTAACTCAGCTAATACAACATCTTTTAAAGTGTACTACAACTTGATATTCATAGCTTTCAAAGCCATTATAAATTTCATACTTAAAGCATCTGCCACCATATTTGCTTTTCTTAAGTGGTAGTCAATCAATTAGTCATAATCCTTTATTAGCTCTAACCATATTCTTTGTCTCAATTTCAATTCCTTCTAACTAAGGAGGTATTTCAAACTCTGATGATCTATATATATGTAGTATTTCTCCCTATACACATAGTGCCTCCATATTTTCAAGGCAAACACAATAGTAGTTATCTCTAAGTCATGAGTAGGATAATTCTTTTCATATGGCTTCCACTGTCTTGAAGCATAAGCTGCTACCTTCCTATCCTGCATTAACATATATCCCAAGCCATTTAGTGAAGCATTATAGTACACTATAAAGTCCTTACCCTGTTTAGGTTGAAAAAAGATAGGGGCTTCTGTCAGTATCTTCTTTAGTTGCTCAAAACTAGCTTGACACTTATCATCCCACTCAAATCTCACATTCTTTCTAATCAATCTGGTCAAAGGAGTGGCAATAATGGAGAATACTTTTACAAATCTCCTGTAATACCCAACTAAACCCAAAAAACTTCTCACCTCAGTTACATTCCTAGGTGGTTCCTATTCTAACACTGCCTTTACTTTATTGGGATCAACTTTGATTCCCTCTGCTGAAATTATATGACTTAGAAAAGTAACTTTACTCAGCTAAAACTCACATTTATTGAGCTTGGCATACAACTGTCTCTCTCTCAGGGTCTATAACATAACCCTGAGATGTTGTTCATGCTCTTCCTGGTTTCTAGAATACACTAGGATATCATCTATGAACACTACCACAAACTGATTTAGATAAGGTTGAAAAACTCTATTCATGAGATCCATAAAATTTGCTAGTGCATTAGTGAGCCTAAATGGCATCACCAAAAACTCATAGTGCCTGTACTGAGTTCTAAAGGTAGTTTTAGGAATGTTAACTTCCTTAATTCTCAGCTGATGATATCCAAATCTCATATCAGTCTTAGAAAATACACCTGCACCTCTCAACTGATTAAAAAGATCATCTATCCTGGGTAATGGATACTTATTCTTCATAGTCATTCTATTTAACTACCTATAATCAATACATAATCTAAGCGACCCATCTTTCTTCTTTACAAACAGCACAGGTACTCCCCAAAAAGATATATTAGGTCTGATAAAACCTTTGTCTAATAGGTCTTATAACTGTATATTCAGTTCTTTTAGTTCAGTAGGTGCCATTCAATAAGGAGCAATATATATTGGAGTTGTATTAGGATATACCTCAATTTCAAAATCTAGTTCCCTCTAAGGTGGTAAACCTAGTAACTCATTAAGGAATACATCGAGAAAATTAAAAATAATGGGAATATGTGCCAAATCAGAGTTGGAAACATTCAGGTCAATAGCATAGGCCAAATATGCCTTAGACCCCTTTTAGAGAAGTTTTTGTGCTTTAACAGTGGAACAAGATTGTTCAAAAGACTTCTCTCACCATTCACTATCATTGTCTGTCCCTCTGTAGTCTGGAGGGTTAACTTATAATGTTTACAATCAATTATGGCTTGATGCTCAGTCAGCCAATCCATTCCTAGGATTACATCAAACTCATAGAAAGGCAGATCAATCAAATCAATAGAAAATCTATACCCTTGAATCACCAGAGGGCATTGCCTATGCACCTTGTTCATAACCACACACTGCTTTATAGGATTGCTAACTCTGATGTCTATATCAACATGTTCAGGTTCTAATTGCCTATTCTATGCTTTTGCAGTACGTATATAGCAATGTGTAGAACTAGGGTCTATTAAAGCCAAAACTAAAACATCAAATAAATAAAAAATACCAGTTATAATGTCTAGTGCTACAGCCTCTTCTCTAGCTCTCACAGCATACTGTCTGGCTGGAGCACAAGCCTCAGTTTTGGTACCTTAGCTAGCACTAAGCTGCTCTCCCCTGGTTTACCTCTAACCCCTATTTTGAGGTGCAATATTGGATGCCTATATCTAAGCACCCTTTACCTGCCTCTAAGGACAGTCTCTTCTGTAGTGGTCTTTAGCACCACACTAAAAACATTCTCCTCTTCTGCCTACTTTGCACTGCCCCCAATGCCTCTTCTGACAAGTGGTACAAGTGGGAGGTCCATTCCTATTATCCTTTGTACTAGGAGTACTGTCAGCCTACGGAGGCAATTGAGGTCTACCCATAGAAACTTATCCCAACCTTTGGGTCTGTACCTATCTCTGCTTTTGATACCTTATCTGATACTAGGACCTAGGCTGAGACTATGCTTGTGACTAACCCTCTCTCCTCTTTTTACCATCTTCTGACACTACACTGGATTATCCCACAATGAACTGCCTCTTTTTCTAGAAGAGGTCCCTATTTTTTTGTACCATTTATTCCATTTCATATGTAGCTGACACTAGTACTGTAAAGTTTCTCTCTTTAGGATTTGCTATTTGCATCCTCAGCTCTACATTTAGTCTTACTAGGAATCTCTTACGTTTCTCCTTATCATTAGGAATGAACTCCTCAGCATACTTTAGGAGTTTGGTAAAGTCCTTTTCATATTCTGACAATGTTTTCTTTCCTTGCTTTAAATCCTATCTTTTTTTATCCTTATAGGAGTTAGGTATATATCTCTTTCTAAACTCCATAAGGAAAAATTCCTAAGTTACCTCTGTAGGTGCTTTCTTTCTCTTGATAGTGTTTTACCAGTTATAGGTTTCTTCTTATAGAAGATAAGTAGCACACTATAGATTCTCTGCTTCTATACAGTTTAGCTGCTTTAAGACTCTAAATGTCATGTCTAGCCAGTATTCAGCTCTGGCAGCATCATCCTCCCTCCTTCTTAAAAAGTCAACAGCTCTCATCTTTCTCAGCCTCTCTAGAGGATTCTTTTATGGAGGAGGTGGTACTAGAGCAAGAGGAGATAGAGGTCGAGCAGTAGCAGCAGTAGAAGTATGTCTGAGCAAATTTACTATCTATTGTAACAAAGCAGGTGATGCTTTTACCTCCTATTGATAGCTATGGCTGCTATGCAACATCACCGGGTTAAGGTATAGATGCATTGCCTGCCCTTTGTATATAGTTGGTGCAAAACTAGCCACTTCTTTGGCCCTACTTCGAGTGCTTGATCAACTATATGCTTACTGTAAAATGAGCAACTTATTAGCCTTGAACAACATAACAATTTAGAGGAATTTGAAACTTAAACATTTGCACTCATGTACTTTTAGAGGAATTTGAAACTTAGACATTTGCACTCATGTACTTAGCCTAGGAACATTAACCTATGTTTGATACCATAAAATGTAACACCCGCTACTGAATTCCCAAAGAAACTAAATAAGCAGTGCACTTCCTGCCAAGTCAACCATTCGAAGATTTCTCCCCTGGTCATTTGTTTAACTTTTATTTAGTCTGTACTATTCAATTCTATCTAACTCTAAATTCCTTCTTGTCTGTTCCTACCATTCATTTAGGTTCATACTGACATGTTCATGTCATTACAAGGTGATTTTAACACGATTAGACATTTCCTAAAAATCCAACAGCATAACGAGGTCACTATCCCACAATTTTTCAACCTGTAAAACACTTTTAAATAGATTCTCTCATCTCTTGGACCCTTATGGTCCCCTAAATATCACCTTATCATTATCATCTATCAAACAACAAACACAGGCCTCAGGCCACAATCAAGAAAAACACATAGAGCCTCAGGCTCAAAAAATATCAACATAAATCAATCATACACAAAAGGGATAAACAACTGATTAATTACAATATAGCATATTTATATACAATTACACCATGTGTCCCTTATATACATCACCCCCATTTCCCACCTAAGTACATAGAGTGCAAAGCTACACAACTATATATTATCAACCTTCTCAAAATTGACCTTTGAACTCTACTGCATGCTTTACGAGGCTATATCCTTGTTCTTGTTACCTAGGCACCAAAATAGGTACGCTGAGTATATAATACTCAGTGGTGAATTCAAGCATTGAGAACATGTCCAGTAGTTTATGCATGTATAATACTCATATTTTTATCTTGTTCTGATATCTAAGTTCAACTTAAAAAACTAACATGCAAAATTACCATTTTGCCCCTAGGGTGTTTCTATTTGTAAATTACTTGGTTAATCACTATAACTAAGGTAAATTGTGTTTTAGGTTCATTCTTAATCAATACATGCTTAATCTTTAAAAATTAGGCTATTAAGTATTACCAGTGGAAAAATTATCAAAATACCCCTATATTATATTTCATAGCCACATGTAAATTATATTAATCTTATTTAATTATTTCAGTTAGCCCATCTTAAGAGACAACACTGAAAGAGACTAGATCTAGAGGGAGTAAACTAGTGCAGTTGTCCACATTCTAGACCGACATCGCTGCACAGACTCAATGAAGTTATGGCACCCAAGGTGCAAATAACGAGGTGGGTTTTGCCTAACAGACTGGTCTATCTAATAGACTAGTGCATTTGCCCTCCGGTACCTTCGCCACTGTACCGACATTATTTAAAAATTCAATGATGAGGTGGTTGTGTCTGCCCAGTAGGCTAGTCTATCCAACAAACTAGTACAGTGGCCCTCCGAAACCTATGCCGCTGCACTGGCAAAATCAATACTAAATCAGGTGGCAAGGATAGAAAGTTGTTTATCCAACAGACTAGTACAGTGGCCCTAATAAAGACCTACACTGCTGTACTGACCTTGTCTGAAAAATAGATAGTGTAGCAGCTGCTAAGAATCCCTAAGTTGACCGGTCAACCTATCTAGTAGGCGTCTATTAATGGGCCATTTAACTTCAATCTGTGTCCATTTCTTTACTAATTAACTTTTTATAATATTATTAACTCAAAAATAGATAGTTATAATTTTTATAGTCCAGTTGGAATTTAGCCCGATCTGGTATAGCCACAAATAGGCTATACTGGGTGAATTATCAAAAAATATATCTAAGGGTGAAATTGTCAATAATTATGATATTTTATGCTAGATTTTTATCTCATAAGTATCTCACAATTTAATGCCATTTACTATCCAGTTGATTTATTAGTTCAGGTAATAGTCATTTTAGGATAGTTATAGGTCATTGTGGCAAGTTTTCACTAAGCTTTTCAGGTCCATTTCACCTTATTTTTTAGTACAGTTTTCACTAGTTATTTTATGTATACATAAGCCTAAAGCCAATGAAAACTTAAGCCATATAAAAGGGCAAAATATAAGCACACATGCCATTACAAAATATCACACCATACTAGCCATTTTAGGCACATTCTTTAGGTATATTGTGTATTTACAAACCATAACCCTTAAAGGCAATTACAAGCCACTTTTGATACTTGATTTTCTAGCCAAGTTTTAAGGTCATTCTCAAGTCATTTCTTGCTTGTATTACATGTCATTTTAAGATATACATTAACTAAGTTCATGCCAATATAATATCATTCATTACATGCACATTATCTCATATCACTCATGTACATTAAACTTGCCCACATACCATACTTACTAAGCCTCCCCATGGCATTCATACCTCTCAACCACTAAGGGATTCATTGCCAATTCATGCATTTTAACATCACTTATCATACGTACATCTCCCATATTACCATACTAGCATATACACACACATATATACTTTACACCATATATGCCATGCCATTAAAAAAGCTATACATGCCTCAACCAAACATCACGCACATATGTACATGCTTTGTATCACTAAAATCACCCCCTATACATGCATTTCTATGCTAATCTCTAATTCTACCATGATTCATATGTTATACACCTAATATTCATGCTATAGCCCATACTCACTCCTCTCTACCACATACACCCTTCATGCCATTCATGACTTTTTCCATCAATTCACATGTAATTCCATTTCATATCAACAATAAAGCCATGAATCTATACTTTAACACTATAAGCACACCTTAAACTACCTATATACCTCACAGCCAACTACAAGATTAACATGTACATTACTTCCTTTCATCAAACAACCATACAACCCACATCCACTTAAGCCACACACTATAATTTTTCAAGGAACTACTTATCTAAGCCAAGTTATATGCTTAAACCATCTCTAACTTAAAAGAAAAGCTATTAAAGTTGAAGGGCATAAAGTGAATGGTTGAATTCACTTACCTCACACTTTAAGGAAAGAGAAGTCCATACTTTAAGCCTTCAAAAACACACTTCTAGCCTACCGCAGTAGCTTTCCCTCCTCTCCTTCAAGTTTTTTCTCCCCCTAAATGACCTCAAAAACCATCAAATGACATGGTATTAGACCTTAGGAATCCTAAAAAACCATTTCTAGCCCAAAAGAACTAAGAAAAACCAAAGAGGAAGCCATGAGACTCACTTTACTTGTTGGATAGCTTGTGTCTAAGAAACTTTGAGGATTTTTCCTTAATTCATGGTAGCTCTTTTTTCTGTAATTCTTCTTCCTCTAGCTCCCTAACACATCAAATTGATTTTAGGTGAGCAAAAACTCCAGAATTGGTGTGGAGAAGATGATAAAAATAAAGAAGGAAGCTGTAACTGGCTTCAGTTCTAACAGAGGAGAGGAGAAGAAATCCTCTCTTTTATTTAGTGGAAAAATCCACTTGTCACTCACCCTTGCCACTTGGCATAGGCCTTAAGCCAAATGGCTAAGTGTGGGTGGGCCCCACAGCCACTCGAGTTACCCAAAACGTCTCTTTTTTTAGCAAACTTCAAAAATTTACTAAAATTCACACGGACCTCAAAAAATTACACCATTTATTTTATAGTTCATATTTTAATCCCTTCTACATGCTCATAAATTTTTGTAGCCAAATTCCATCAATATGATAGTTTTCAGATTGCCTTGATTTACATGCCAACCTAAAAAATTACGAGAATTTGCATAGGACCTTAGAATCCAAAAATTTTTTCACCAATGGACTTAGTGGAATTTTTAAGCTATTGGGTCTGATATTTTATGGTCCGTCTGGGCATATCCTAGGTCATTCTCGGCTCAAAAATTTTTTATTGCCCAGAGGGGTAGCTTACAGTTCGAAATGAATTATTCATTCTGCTAAATTTTTAAAATTTGCCTTTTTCATCAATTCAAAGGCCTTCGAAGTTTCATGACCTATGTCACTACCTCAATTTATGTGCACACTTCCCGGATCTAATGGCACTATTCACAGAGCCTCAAAACACGAGCGTTACACTTTCCATCTCTTTGGTTTACTTGCTTTATCATTAATAGATCTAGGGTCTACACATTTTTATATTTGCACTATATGGGTTTTAGATAAGGGGTTAGAGTCAAAAAAACCTTGACCTTGACATTTTGGTTAGCAACCTGAGAGGACAACATGTAGTTGTGAACAAAGTATATAGAGGTTATCCATTTTTAGTTCAAGGACATGATTTCTTTTTCGATCTCATTGAATTTTATTTCAATGAGTTCGACCAGATCTTAGGCATGGATTGGTTATTTAAGTATCATACGGTGGTAGACTATAGAAAGAAGAGGGTTATGCTTTAACCTAGTAATGGGTCAAAAGTAATAGTTGTGGGTGAGAGATTAAACTACATGTCCAATATGATATCAATTGTTCTAGCAAGAAAGCTAATTAGAAAGGGTTGTCAAGCCTATCTTGCTTATGTGATAGATACTAAAAGGGTAGAGATAGAAGCAAGTATGATACCTATTATGTTAGTTTCTAAAGATGTATTTCCAGAAGAGCTATCTAGTTGTCACCTGATCGGGAGTTTGAGTTTGTGATAGATATTTTCTAGGCACGACACCTATTTCTATAGCTCCATATAGGATGGCTCCTGTAGAATTAAAGGAAATGAAGTTATAGTTACAAGAGCTTCTAAATAAGGGTTTTATCAGACCGAGTGTGTCACTATGGGGAGTACCGATCCTATTTGTCAAAAAGAAGAATGGTTCCTTGAGGCTTTGTGTTGTCTACAAATAATTGAATAAAGTCACCATCAAGAACAAATATCCTTTACCATAGATCGATGACTTGTTTAATCAGCTGAGAGGGGTAGGTGTTATAACGCTCATAAATCGAGGCTCTATGAATCATACCATTGAGGTTAAAAAGTGTTCTCGAAGTGCTAGGTCACTTTCACGAGGCTCGAGGCAGGGGTATTACTCATGAAATTTTGAGGGGCCATAAAATGATGAAATTGACTTAATTTAATGATTTAGCCAGAATCAATAAATTATTTTAGGCTGTAATCTAGTAAGTCATAGTCTCAAA
>CANXYI010101412.1:0-14079 GCA_948208565.1 Hura crepitans
AAGATGTTTTGATTATGCTTAAGGTTATTTAATTGACAAGGTTTGACTGGATGGAAGATGTTTTGATCGTGCCTAAGGTTGTTTGATTGACGAGGTTTGATCGGGTGGAAGATGTTTTGATCGTGCCTAAGGTTGTTCGACTGATGAGGTTTGACTGGGTGGAAGATATTTTAATTGCATGTAAGGTTGTTTAACTAATGAGGTTTGACTGGGTGGAAGATATTTTGATATTACCTAAGGTTATTTAACTAATGAGGTTTGACCGGGTGAAAGATATTTTGATCATATCTAGGGTTATTTGATCAATGAGGTTTGACTTGGTGGAAGATATTTTGATCATGCCTAAGGTTGTTTGACTAACAAGGTTTGATCAGGTGGAAGATATTTTGATCATGCCTAAGGTTGTTTGACTGATGAGGTTTGACTGGGTAGAAGATATTTTGATCACATCTAAGGTTATTTGACCAATGAGGTTTGACCAGGTGGAAGATATTTTAATCACACCTAAGATTATTTAACCAATGGGTTTAACTAGGATGGAAAGGAATTTTGATCGCACCTAAGGTTATTTGATTGATGAGATTTGATCGGGATGGAAAGGAATTTTGGATTGGCTTGTTAGGCTGAACTCGAGAGAGTTATGGATTAGCTTGTTAGGCTAAACCTGAGAAAGTTATGGATTTGCTTGTTAGGCTAAACCAAAGAAAGTTAGATTAGACATTGTATTGAATATGAGAGGATTAGATTAGACACATGGTTGAATATGAGGGAACTGGATTGGACACAGAGTTAAATTTGAAAGAATTCAATTAAACACAGGGTCGAATATGAAAGAATTGGATTAGACATGGGGTTGAACCTGAAAGAATTGGATTGGACATAAAGTTAAATATGAGAAAATTGGATTGGACTTGGAGTCAAATCTGAGCATGGAGTTGATTCCTACAAAAGAGAATGCAATTAGAGTTAGTATTAGTTTGATATAGCAAGTTTGTGATACATACCTGGCTTTTGTCAGTTGTGGCTGAGGCTCTAATCGAGTAATTGTCTGCCTTAAAAATGATTTGAATGCTAATGCATAAGTGTTCATGACCTGTGAGTGCCCATTCGTATGTATCTTTAGGTCATTAATCGTGCATGGATGTGGTGGTTTGCATATGTGTGAATGCAAGGTGTCAAACATGTGTATGTATGGCATTCATGATAAGTAGTTTGTGGACACAACATATATGTGACTGAGATCATTCATATGCTTAATGCAAGGGATCTTATACAAGAATAGGGGATGTCCATCTATTTATGAAGTGCTCAGAAGTGTTGCATGCAATGCGTTTATGTATGTATGTGTTGTGTGTAAGTGCATCACTGATGCATGAGTTAGAGATTTAAATGTATATAAGATGTTATTTTTGTGTATGACAAAATATGCTAGTAATTTAGGATAATGTATATATCTTTTAGGAACTTATTAGTAATTCAGAGAAAAAATGTGTTGATGTATGTTTTCATGCATGAGAAATATATTGAAGAATTATAAACAATGCCTATCTCTCATGTACAAAGGTATTGATGAGGGATGATGGTTGATGTATATTTTCATCCAAAAATGATAAGATAGATGTGGCATGCATGGAGATGAATGATGCATTTCTTTATGCATAGGAAATGTGGAAATGAATGACACTTATTTTTAATGCAAAGGATCAATGGATGGAAAATGTAGAAATGAATGATGTATGTATTCATGCATAGGAAATATGGAAAACCAATTGGTGAATGATATATGGAAACATAAAGATAAGTGTCACATATTTGGATTCATATGGAAAGAGTGTTGGTGAGAAAAAGTATTGATAAATGATTTCAAGTGCATAGTAACATGATGCATATTTTTTATAGCATGTTTGTAGTGAGAAAAGGGATGTGTTAAGATATGTGCACGAATGTGGATGAATTAATGCTTATCCTACGAAATGAGTATGAGTTAGTATATTAAATGGATGTGAATGGAATATGCCTATTTACGTAATTCTTGATGAATGTGAATGTAAATGCTTGTACTTAATTTTCTTATGAGGAATGCATCAATTTAGTGATGCTAGTACATGTCTGTGTATAATTTTTCCTATGGACTTGTGATGAATGCGGTGTGGTAAGTGAGTGATGAATGTGGCAACTGACATGTTTGGTTACCTAATAGATGAATGTGAGTTTATTTATTTTGTGTTTATGAACTATGTGACTAAGATATGTGCATATGTAAATTGATATTAATGTAGTGCCATTCATGTGTAAGTTTATGCTTAGTTTTTAGACAATTGGAAGGATGAACCTCTCTCTCTCTCTTTTTTATAATGTGTGGAGGCATGTGACTCTATCCTGAATGACACATGTGCATGTTATTTATCCTTGCTGTCTTTGAGTTATGTAATGGATGTCTAATAAGATGCTTATGTAAGTAAACCTAATGAGTGGTGTGCCTAAAGTGTATGGTTAATGTTGGATGAGTGAACTGATACATGTGCAAATGTATGAATATGTTTGGTGTTTGGTTTTCTCTTAGATGAATGAATGTATTCTATCCTATCTTAGATGATTGAGTGTGAAACCTTGAAAGTGATGGATGAGATGACTTTAATGAATGATTGATTGCACTCTATCCTATGAATAAGTGTGAAACCTTGAAGGTGATAGATGAGATGACTTTAATGAATGATTAATTCAATATGAATATGCCATGAATAGGTGATCGTGTACCTATTAACTACATGCTTACTTGTATAAGTATGGGTGAATGAATTTGGTGATGAATGAGTGATATGGGAATTGATTCCTAATATTTATAAAGGAATAGTGCATTTCTAATAAATTTAGTGATGCATGTGTTTATTTTCTCCTACATGAAATGTAGAATTTGAATGAATGGTGAATGTACAAGACTTTTGAATGAATCAACTCTTATGATTGATGAGTGATAAATACAAACTCATGATGAATGTATGTTAAACCATATATGCATCTTTTTTTTATGATGAATGTATAAATAAAGGTAAGTAGAATGGGTAGTTTTCCTAAAATAGGTGTAGTGAACTTATTGTTTATGATGTAATATGATAATGTTTCTAAATACATGAGTTAATACATGTTTTGTTATAGGGATGGTTCTCCTCTCAAACTTATCATAAGAAAAGGTTGGGCTTGAGAAAAGAGTGAAGTTATGAGCTAGGTTAGGGTAATAAGAATAAGATGTCTTTTGAAGAAAAAGGTCAAGTTATGGTGATAAAAAGGCTAGGGAAAGTGTTAAGAAGGAAGTTAAGTAGAGGTGGGCAATGGTGAGGCCAAGGCTTGGATGAAAGGTTAATTTGCCATGGAGGGTATTTAAGCATGTGTGGCTGAAGAATGATTATGGTGAATAAGCATGCAAATGTATGTGATTGCATAGCATGTTACTCTTGTTATTAGCTGGTTTGAAGATTTTCTAACTAAATATTTTCTCTTGACCTCTAATTTTTGCCTAGACCCTTTTTTGCAGGTTTTCAATTTAGTGAGGTATGCTCTCTTTTTTTTCTTTTTATTTTTAATTCAGCTTATCCACATTTGGTTAAGGCTAATTGTGTCGTGTTTGATCAGTTGAGTCTGTGCTTACACCTTTTAAGATGGCTCGGTGTGTTTTGAAGCTCTTTCTATGAGAGATAGAGTTTTTAAGATCAATAAGTAGTTTGCTGCAGGTGTTAGCTTTATGCACCCAGCATCTAGAATTTTTGTGATTCAAATGTCATTCTTTTGATCTTTTCGAGTACTGCATTGATGATATCCCTATTATTAGTCAATCTCAAGGATTTTCTGACTAAATATTTTCTCTTGAATTTCCTTAACTTTTGCCTAAGCTCATGCTCTTGATTGATCGACTTAGTGGGAATTAAAAAAATCATTTCCTTTTAAATAAGGGCAATTATAGTTGAAAAGAGAATGCTCATTTGTTTGAGGTTTAAGGCAAATTTGTTTGCTATTGTAGGCTTTTGGAGTTTAGTACCATTTGACTTTTGGATTTTTGTGTGAGCAAGGATCAAGAAAAGTTTGGCTTTTTAATGTGATTGCCACAAACTTTAGGCTTTAAAAATGATGATACAAAATGAATTTGATGCTTTGAGTACTAGAGCCTATTGAATTTGAACTTCTTTTTAAGATTTAAACAAAAAGGCATTCTTTAAGTGTAGTTGCCCCCAACTTATTTTTTCCTTTTTTTTTATCTCATATTTAGGGATATTTCTCATGCTTTATAAAGAAAAATCTAGTTTTGAGCTTCAAAATTATGTTCGATAATGGCGACCCATCATGAATTATGGATTAAGCTAATCATGTTTATTTCTTTTTTTTTATTTTTTTGAAATCTCTAAACTCACTTTCAAGAGTATCATGCTATACAATTATTGTGGTACAAAAAGATGCTCATGAAGAAAAAAGTGATGTTTTATTAATCTTTAATTGTTCCAACATAGAAGCAAAAGAAAATTAGAAGAGAAAACTATGGTAGACTCTACATCTTCATTGGATCCATCCATATGCTTGATTGGTAAGATCTTGTAGTTGGTCAAGAGTTAGCTTATGAGGTGGCAGACCGAACATCAGAAATAGGGAACCTCACTTTTCAAAGATTTAGGGGATATTAGTGATGTCCAGGAATGGATGATCTTTAGGATAAGGTATTGCACCATCTTCTATGAGATCTTAGATGGCATGGTGAAGGTCATGCACTTGTTGGTGAGATGACCAGTCTTTTAATGATATGCACAGTATAAATCATGTTAATATTTCGGTGGAAATGGTTACGGGTAAGGTTCAGGTGTCAATGGTTAAAGAAGGTTCTTTTCCCTCAATTCTTCGAACATTGTGGATAAAGGCTTATTTAACTTAGTGAACTTGCATGGCAGGCAAGTTGGCTTGGTTCTTTGATCACTATTTGCTTTTTTGATTAAGCCTATGCCTTGTTATTAGACTTTAGGACCATACTTCTCTTGAATCTTTTCTTCTATGACTACTATCATTCTTCATTCCAATACTTCTATTGCTTTGTTAAACATGCTTCTAGTCAGAAATTGACTTTTGCCTTTGGTTATAGGTCTGGTCACCATTTTAGAGATGAAGAGTGTTGAAAGAAGTAGAGGAGATGACTTTTTTCCTTTGAAGAGGCAAAACGAAGAATGATCCTCATAATTAGCATGATATTATTGTTAATATGATATGATGCATGTTTTAAGCATTAATAATGCTATATTATGCTTTAACATTCATAGATGATTGTTTGCGATGCATGTGATATGTACATGATGTAATTTTTATGATTCAAATAGATATGTAATGGATTATGGCATATATAGTGAGGTTTACATGTTATTGATCTTAAAGATACAATGTGGATGGTTAATGCATGTATGCATGACAAAGGCTAAGTAATATGCATGTGATATGTACATGACATGCCTAGATATAATATGGATATGTGATGGAGGCATATTACTAGGTAAGATGGTACAAAATGAATGAAGTCTACATGATAAATGATATGTGTCTATGTATGGTATGCCAAATGTGAATGCATGGAAGAATAATGCATGACTAAGCCTAACTAGTATGTGTGAGGTTATGGGATATAATAATGTTTTTGAAACAATATGTGATATGGACATGATATGCCTAGGCATAATATGACTGCAAATGCATGTAGACATGTGATGGATTTCACAACTATACTAGGCCAGATGATAGAAAGTGAATGTTGGTAATGCCTAAGTGTAGTATGTATATGGATATGGATGAAGTTTGCGTGTGGCTCCTATAAGAGTGCATGTGTGAATGTTTAGGCCAGAAGTGTGAAGTCATGGGATAGTGTCAAGTTGTACAATAGTGTGGTGAATGTTGATGCATGAGCTTGTATGATTTTAGGAACCTATGTGAACTATTTCTACGGATGCATGTTTATTTTATGCATAGCCAAGTTAATCTTCTAAGGGTAGGTGTTTGCTTGATAAATGATACATGCTCATTATGAGACATGTTAAGGGACTTATGTAAGATACATGTGAGGTTGTGAAGATGTATCCATGGGTCCATATTATGTTAAATGGTTGTAAGGTACATGTTTATGTTATGAGATGCATATGCGAGGTGCTTATTCCTTAGTTGCTGTATGCCTATATAGATAGCTAATGTATGGGTAAAGATCCTAATATAGGGATGACTGCTAAGGAATAATATGTGCGAGTATGAGATGTACCTATATGAAGTGTGTTTACAACATATACGACTTAAAGTGTTTATAGATTAATGATGTTTGACTAAGGTTAAGCCTAAATAGTGTGAATAGGGTAATGTTATTTACATGTAACATATGTTGATGTATACATGAAAGGTTATAACTCTAGTGCATGTGTATGATTCATTATTCCTATTAAAGTCTAATATAGGTGCTTTATGTCTTACGTATGCATGATGTTACATAGGGATACATGATATGAGCTTACAAGATACGTGAGTAAGAAGTTAATAGACCTTTACAAGATGACAGTTTTTTTTATGTATGGCTAGTGTGAAGTGTACTTAAGTCTATATGCAGCAGGTTTATAATGCATGAGTATTAGTATAAAATTGTCAAAATGTATGAGATACATATGGTATACAAGAAAGACATAAAGTTTATGTAGGAGGTATAGTGGTGTGTATTAAGATAAATCATGATATACACATGGTAGATAGAAAACAAAAAGGATATAAAGTTTATGTTATGTAGTAGGTACATTGTAATGTTATGTATGTGTATACAAAAAGGATACATGTTAGATGTATAAAGACAAACACAAGTAATAAGCCTTCTAATCTTATTACTCCCACACACGTGGTCCTAGTCATTTTTCTTAGGTGGGCTTACCTAAGCATCATTGGGGGATGTATAAGTTTGAATATGGGCTTAATTAGGCTCAATGACCTCTCATATTTAAAGCACATACAAAGATAATGGCCTATAACATTTTAGTTTTATTTGAGGTGAAATTAGGTTAGGCCCATTCCAGACAAAAGGCATAATAGGCTTACCCCCACTTCAAATAAGTTTAAATGTAATAGGCCCATATAGCAATCATAATGCAATCACAATCTCTTAGGGTTATATAACCTAAGGGAAGTTGCTAAGCTTAACTATATGGGCTTAAGGTTTGGTTAAAAGGCTTATTGGCTTTCACAAGTAGAGGTCCCTCTTAATGGGTCTTTCTAATCAAGGATAATAACGATTGATTAGTTCACCTTTTTATATATCCAAAGGCACGAGTTTATGAGTGATGGATATGCTAGCACTTCTAAATTCTTGAATGAAAAATAGAGTCATGGTTTAAAACACCATCCATGGTAAAAGGAACACAATTTACTTAGGATGCAATGCATGAGATTGATAAAAATTAGAATATTAAATGGCATATTATTTGGGCACTTTTAGATTGAGTTTCTCAGTCCCTAGTGGAGTTGCCACTGTAGAGATTATGATATTTTCACCACAGATGAGAGTGGCTAGTGGAGTCACCACCTAGCCTCTACACTAGGACCTTTGATCTTTTATATTAGAAAGGTTTAGAATTTAGATCTTATTTGTGCCCCAATAATATGCCTTCTTTGTATATGGTAACATTTATCAATCCCATATCAAGTACGCATGCATCATATTTAAAGAATAGTTATGTCACTTTTTCATGTAAAAAAAGCAAAGTGCAATATTTAAAGGATACAACAAGTGTAATTGTACATCATGAAAGTAGGTCATTGATTAGTTGTGGTATGACCTAACAATTACCCATAATTCCATAAGAATTGGCAGTAATTGCCTAACTCCCATCTCTAGCAGATTAGCCTTAATTAAAATACATTTTGTTATTATGAGTTTTGATTAAGAAAACTTAAAACCATTTTATTAAGAAAACACCAATTAATTAGATAGAAAACCACTTGACATGAAGTTTTAGGTGTTGAGCATGTAAAGTAAGTTATTAACTAGCTATTACAACACAAAAGAAGTAATGAAATAGAAATAGTACAAAACTAAAAGGAAATAGTCCAAACTATAAAACTAGTGCCGTCTGTATGGCATCAAGTCTGTGTAGACTCCATGAGGATTTAACAAGTCAATGTGAACTATTTCTCGTAAGGGTTATATGTTCGTCTGGACCTCCACTCTAGTGTGGAAGATTGCTTGTATATAACTCAAAGGAAGAGGTTAACGGTACCAAATAAAGATTTTATAAGGTTACATCAAGAAGATGAGAAATATAAATATATGTGAGAATTAGAAATCAAAGTTAATGTTTGTGTGAACTATGTTCCTCGTGAGAGGGAGTCCATGTGGACTACATAATAAAATACATAGGAATAAAACAAGCTCATCTATACGGACTATGTTCCTTATGAAAGAGAGTCCGTATGAACTAAACAACAATTTCAGTATGTCAACAATGTACATATTAGAGAATGGGATAATTATATAACATAATAACAGTAGAAGATTATGTTAATATGATAAACAAATTACATATTAGAACATAATAAAATAACTAAGACACTGTTATTAACCATAAGTCTGTACGGACTACAAATCATGTATATACTAATAAAGTTAGTTCATTTGGACTTCATCATGCTTATATATAGGTCTGTGCAATTAGAATGAAAATTATGAAATGATTATGATATAAAAGCAACCAAATATATAGGAAGAAAAAACTTAAAATGATGACCTACTGTTATAATCAAAGTAGGGATTACATAGTTTCCAGGTTGTGCCATATTAGTTCGTGCAGATATAGTTTCTAGGTTACTTGCCTTGTTGCTTGAGCTTATCTCTAGTTATTATCATAGGCTAAAAAGTGAGGCATCTACACACTATATTAGAATATATTCGATCTCCATGTAAATAATATGGGTATTAGGTACATAAGATATTAGCTCTAGTGTAAGTGGGAGATTGTTAGAAGTATGCCCTAGAGCTTGCTTGTAATAGGGAAATTTTCTATACATAATAAACTTTGGTTTACAACAAAAGGTATTTCTCCTTATATCGTGGTACTTTTATATATTACTTATAATTATTTGTAATTTCTTAAACCATGTTATAAAGTCCTTAGTATAAATCACAGTACAGAGGAAATCATAAAGTGTTCATGATGTGCGATTCTTATTACATGCAAATGTGATATACCTAAATATCCTGGATCATAGTATTAATAAGATGGGATATTGTTAATGAGGAAAGATTAGCACATGTTATACTTTTTGATTAGATCAAGTAGTAGTTCTCATAAGCTATAAACATAGAGATGCTTATAGTTAATATATGGATGCTTACTTGGGAACTAAGTACATCGGATACCTACCATGAGATCTTCACATGGATACTTAATCTATGTTAGTGAAAGTATCTCATCATATCAGTGGTGTAAGTATCCTTAGACTTGAGATCACAAACTATCTTAAATATAGAGAGACATACTTTGATTCCAAAGCTTTTACTTCAAACAAGAAGTATACATAGCGAGGTGCTTGGGTATGACATGATATATTTGAAGATAGGGTAGTAATCAATAAAGGATTCACCACCTTAGATTATACTGGGGAGTTTATCTCACAATTTTGATAAGCAATCTTTATTCAGGAATCTTTAGCCAAAGTAAGATGCCATGTGTGAATGGATTCACAAAGGGCTTTTTTGGAATAAAGGTGAAAGTATCATAAGAATATGTCTAGGGCTCAATGAGACATACTTAGTTAAGCTTTGAGTTGACACAAGTTTATACTCTAAACTAGATGGGATAAAAGATGGTAAAAGGAGTTTATTATATTGTAATTGGATATTGAAGGGTTAAGTTAAACCACTTGACTATTCAACACTTAAGTGATCATGATGCATGGCTAAATGCCTCTCTCAACTTGTATATAAGTGTTATATCAATTAGAGAATTGGTATTTATTCAATAAGATTGAATCTATAGAGTCCTAGTTGGACTAAGACTCTATTCCACTATGTAATGCCAATATGCTTTGAAAATCCATAGGGTCACATACCAATAAGAGCAAATTAATGAGGTAAAACAACAAAGTATTTAATGATATGGGATTTCATTAAATGGAAAGAAATAAATTGAGAAGGCTTACTAGGCTTGGAGCCCAAGAGAAAAGCTTAAAAACATTAATGATGTGTTAATTAAATGTTTTAAGTGATTGGGCTAGAATTAGGCCTTTTAATTAATTAATTAAAAGCCTATTTTTTATTTAGTGTTAAAGGTTTAATGAATTTAAAATTTAACCTAACAATGAATAAAAAGGGTATAAAAATCCTGTAAAACTCATTCATAGAGGAAAGCCATAGTAGAGAGAACAATTCTCTATTATTACTGTAAATTCACCTTCTTTTAGGCCTTTTCCTTCTTATTTCTTCTTAAATTTTATTTCTTACTAGCATTTAGAAATAAAGTTCACTTGTGCACCTCTTGGAGAGTTCTTATTGAATTTGGTATTGGTGTGGATACCTTAGGGGTGTTCTTGAGAGGATCACTATGGTTTGCAACGACACAGTGAGGCAAAAGGCTACAAATTTGAATCATGTAGAGAATTTATGGTAAATTCTTAATCCATGATTTCTTTAATTTTGTTTTTCAATTTTTTGATATTCCACCCTTTGATGGGGTTCCATGGATGTTCAATTTCCACTATGCATGAGTCCATGTAAAATAACATTAGCCATAAAGGTTTGACCCTTATCCCCTTAGAGTTGCATTCCAGATAGTATATTGACAAAGGCTATCATCAACCTCTTCTCCATCTAATTCATGCTTCCATCATCTTGGATTTGGTGGCTATCTCATCTTCTAACATGGTGGCTCTTTTAGGTAGAACTAATGGTTGATTATTGATTCTATACAAGCACTTACATACTCTTTTACACTGAGCCATGAAGGAGAGATTTATAATGGCTATTAAAACATGATAAATGTACATAAATATCTATATTTCATGATGTGTAATACATGTTATACATGAGTGCAACATAGACAATCAAAATCATTAAGCTTTCCAACCTTATTACTACTGTACACGTGGTTTAGCTAATCTTTCCTAGATAGGTTTACCTTAGTATCATTAAGGGATATATAGGTTTGAATATGGGCTAAATTAGGCCTAATGACCTCTTGTATTAAAAATGCATGCAAAAATAACGGCCCATAATATTCAAATCTTATTTGAGGTGAAATCTGGCTAGGCCTATTTCAGATAAAAGGCATAATGAGCTTAGCCTCAATTCAAATAAGGTTAACTAAAATAGGCCCACATAATAATCATTATGCAATTGCAATCACTTAGGGTTATATATCCTAGGGAAAGTTGCTAAGCTTAGCTACGTAAACTCATAGTTTGGTCATAATGTCTTAAGGCTCTCATAAGTTGGGGTCCCTTTTAATAGGTCGTCCTAATTAAAGGTAATAGTGACTGGTTAGTTCATCATTTGATATACCTAAAGGTATGAGGCTTATGAGGGATTGATATGTTAGCAATCCCTTAAATTTAAATGAAAAATGGGTTCATGATTTCCAACACCATATAAGGTGAAAAGGGATATAGTTTTAAAGTATAAAATGCATGTGACTAATAAAAAAATTAGAATATTAATAGGTATATTATTTAGACTCATTCAAATTTAGTTCTCATCCCCAATGGAGTTGTGACTTTGAGTAGGAATGTGGTAGTTGTGATGGACTTTCCACATAGCTCAACATTAGGATTTACTAATCTTTTGCCCTAAAAAGGGTTTAGAATTAGATCTGACTTATGTCTTTATAATATAACTCTTTTTATATTCCAACTTTTTATTAATCCCATATCATACATGCAAGTAACTTAATTTAAAACATACATGTCATCTTTACACACAAGGAACAATAAATTAAAAAGAATATATCATCTCCAAAAAATGGAATGCACAAGATATTATAAATCCATAAAATGTGTCATTAAATATTCGATGACTTAAGGAATTGGCGGTAATTGCCTAACTCCTATTTCTAGGAGATTAGCCTTTATTAAAATACATATTTATATTGTGAATTTTATTAATAAAAAGTTAAAACTATTTTATTAGAAGAAAACTCTAATTAATTATATAAAAAATCATTTGTTGTGAAGCTGGTTTTTATGTGTAAAACAAAACAAAAATAACTACCTATTACTATCCATAATGACAAAAAATACCTTGAAAGAAAATACAAAACAATATAATATACAATGAAGGAAATGAAAAGATCAGGGTTTGTTATTGTGGAATAATGTTAAGTTAATGTGGACTTAATTATATCTCCACCTTTGTCTCACGTGGACTGACTACTTTCTACAGAATAGGTTCATATGGCCTTCACTTTCCACATGAGCAAATAATACTCGCACACATCAAAATAGAAATATTAGTAATAATAATAATGGTCTATGATGACCTTGCAACACTTTTATTATCACATAAGATCAACATATATATCATGTATATAGAATTTTATTTGTCGTAAAAAATGAATTACTTGTCAATCAGTGAACAATCATGTAACAAGATTAAAATAGAACTCTACTTTTAAATATGAAAGTCCATGTAGACCAAATACACTAAGGTCAAAAAGAAAGAAAAAATCTACTTAGACTTAAATCCTAGTGATATGAGGTCCACGTGAACTTTTTTAAACAACCCAGAGATTAATTCCACACATATGTGCATTAGAAATGAGAAATAATAGAAAGCAATAGATCTAAAATTAATATGATGGAGTGATATGTCACAGTTATACTCATAAATGACACAAACATTGTTTCTCAATAAATAATCATTGAAAGATTATCTAAGAAACAAAATATGAACATGAAACATAATTATGTTATTAGATGTAGGTTCTTACACACAAAATAACGAAAATAATAGGTCTATACAAACATGGATCTTTAAGAGAGAAAGTTTGCACAAATTATCCACAGAGCGCATAATAGCAAACAAGATCAAATGGATATGGAAATGACTCAAAACATGAAATAGAATATGATACACATATTAACCTACTTTTATACCAGTGTAGGGATTATTATATAAGCTTCTCATGTATTAATTAATCCTCAGAGATCATAGTAATTAAATAGATAAAATGAAATGGAAATAATAGATTAAGGCTTTAGCTTCTTACCTTTCAGTAAGGCTTCAATTCGATTAAGATAAAAAGAAATTCCTCTAATACAGGTTCCTTTGGCATCATTTTGGTAAAGTTTCATTTTATTTTTCTTCCTCCTCTAATTTGAATAGATGATTATGCTATTTATAAGGTTCAGGTGAGGGTTGGTGAGGCTTAACTAGTCATGCAAATAGAAATTTATCTCGAATAAAAGTAATCAGACTAAATTGGAAGGTATAAATTCTTATAGATTTCTAAGAACAAAGTCCGTGCAGGCCTTAATAAGGGAAAGAGGTCCATGTAGACCTACGGTTTTGGAAGTCAAGTAGACTATAGGCCATGGACTTGGTTCTTTTGTTAGTTTATGCAGACTTCATGATATCAAGTCTGTGTTGACCTGTTATCATGTTAGTCTATGCAAACTTAGGTTTTTCTCTATTTTGTCTTGCTACTTGGGCTTATCTCTAGTTATCATCATTGACCCAAAACTATGGTGCTTACACCAAGGTAAACCATAGTGGTATATCATTGTCCAAAAGTCTCTAAATTTTGGTATACCAAAGTATACTAGAGTGGTACACCTTGATATGCCATTGTGCAAAAAATTCTAAAGTTTGGTAAGGTAAATTAGAGTGGTTGTGACATCTTTTCACCTGATATCCTATGACACTAGATGAGGGAGTGCTAAATTATATGCCCAAGGCACCAGTCTACCTATTTTTACAATCATTCACCTATGTAATCTTCATATATTCAAACATATAATTTTGCCAAGACTAATATCATCTCTATTTGCATTATCATGCATTATTGTCATGTCATAGTTAATAAATCAATTAAATAAGGA
>CANXYI010101474.1:0-10946 GCA_948208565.1 Hura crepitans
TCTTCTTCAGGAGGAAGCATTTCATTGGTAGGATACCATTAAAAAGAGGAAGGTAGTAATAGATCTCACTTGGGAGTTTTTCTTAAAAGAGTTTAGAAAGAGATACATTCTAGAATCATAAAAAGATAAGAAGAGGCAAGAGTTTCTGGTTCTAAGATAGGGTAAAAGAACATTGTCAGAGTATGAAAAGGATTTCACTAGACTGATAAGATATGTTGAGGAGTTCATTCCTAATGAAGAGGAGAAATGTAAGAGATTTCTGAAAAGGTTAAATGTAGATAGCTAACCCGAGGGTTACAGACTTTGCAGTATTAATAGCATCTGTATATGATATGGAAGAATTAGTACAGGAAAAAAGGGATTTCTTTCAGAGGAAGTGACAATTCATTGCTGGGCAATCTAGTGCAGCCCCATGTGGTAGTAAGAGATAGAGAGAGGCATAGTCACACTTTCAGTCAGTGCACCAGGCATAGAGGCAAACTCAATCTCAGAGGTTTAGGCAGGCTTCTATATTTAAACCTCAACTACCTCCATGAGCCTCTAATGCTCTAGGGCCGACAACTAATAGGAATGGACCCCCAACTTGCAATACTTGCAACTAGAGACACTAGGGGCTATGTTGGTTGAGTAGAAAGGGAGAGTGCTTTACTTGTGGTGCTCGGGATCATTACCAGAGAGAGTGTCCTCAGAGATAGCCAAAGGGTGCCCATACTCAAGCATCTATAGTAATATCTCAGAGTAGAGGATAGAGGTAGAGCAGATGGAATTAGCCTAGTGCTAGTTAGGGAATAAGGTCAGAAGCTTATGCACCAATGAGGCAATATGCTATCAGGGCTCGTGAAAAAGCAACAGCTCCAGATGTCATTACTGGTACGTTTCACTTATTTGATATTCTAGTTTTGGCATTAATAGACCCAAGATCTACATATTCTTATGTATGCACTACACAAGCACTTGATAGAGGATTGAAACCTGAGCATGTAAATATAGATATTCAAGTTAATAATCCTATAGGGCAGAGTGTGACTGTGAACCAGGTGTATAGGTATTGTCCCCTAGTAATTCATGAATATCTGTTTCTTGTTGATTTGATTGAGTTACCCTTCCATGAATTTGACGTGATCTTGGGAATGGATTGGTTATCTGAACATCGGCCTATAACGGATTGTAAAAATAAGAAGCTAACCCTCCAGACTATAGAGGGACTGGTAGTAACAGTTGTGGGTGAGAGAAGGGCGACACCCCCTATCAGATTACTTATGAAATTCGACAGGCGATGTACTTCCTACCAGGTCACCCATCTTAAGTTTGCTCCAAGTATATACTCTTTAACACTTAAAGACTATTTTAGAACCTTATCAGGTATTGCTCAGGTTTTTGCTCTAACATTTAAACATTTTCGTACATGGTATAATAGACCTAGAAAACCCATTTTATAGACATTCTTCATTTTATAGAAAATTGGACAGCACAATGGCTACCTGGGTGACATGCCAAAATTTTTCACTTGGAAAAGCACTTCTAACAACAACAGTATCATTCTACCTCCTTCTAGACCCTTCTGATCCCCTAGTCAACATCATCACACATCAATAAACACATCTCAATCACATAGGGCCTTAGGCCCACAGTCATCAGAAACTAAAAAAAAACAAGCCATTCAGATAAACCATTTATTTATATACGTCACGCCCATCCTTTTAATATATATAGACATAAGCAGCCTCTAAGCATGCTAAACCCATAACCTATAGTGTTTAAATGAGTTCTAACTAACAAAACAAGAAAAAGAGACTTCTATGTACCTTTCAAAGTCTGTGCTGCTACATTGCATGATCTTCGAGGTTGGATTGCTTGCCTTTGCAACTTGTGCACCAAGATACTGGTATGCTAAGTATAAAACTCAGTAGTGAATCTAATGCATTAAAAATAGGTCATATGTAGACACTCAGATGCAATAACAGGCTATAAATGCAAAGTAGTGATTTACTTCATGCAAGGCATTAATTCCAGTTAATCAGTCTCCTAGTTAATTTAATTACCATAATGCCACTCTGATATTTTCAATTAATTTAACTATTCAATAAATTGCCATCAATTTGGTTTATATATTAATTCAATTTAAAAATAATAGGCCCAACTTGATAAACTATACCTAAGACACTGGATCGATAGGGAACTGAAAAGTCATGTAGTGGCCCACATTTTAAACCCTAACCACTGCATTGGCCTAGTCTAATAGTAGGGATCAACTCACTTGAACTTCTTAATACTAGATAGGAGATAATAAGGATCAGTTCATATACCTCTTAATATCTTAAACAAATCAACCACTAATCATATTTTGGATAGCAAGGATTAGTCCATAGAACTCCTAATATTAAAAAATCACGGCAAAAACTTTAGTGGATAGTAGGGATCAGTCCATAGACCTCCTAATATCTAGATAATCATCAACATTAAACACTTCTAAAGGATAATAGGGATCAGTCCATAGACCTCCCAATATCTAAAAAATCGTCAGTAATTATCTAGTAGCTGTTAATCCCTAAGTTAACCAGTCAAACAATCTAATAGGTGTTTAACTAAAGGGCCATCTAACACTATTTATATCCATTTATTTACTGATCATCATATTATAATATTTAAAAGTGATAAATAGATAGTTATAAATTTATTTTGAAAGTCAAAATTTGACCTGGACAGTTACAGGTCATTTTTAGTCCTATCGAACAGTTACGGGTCTATTTTTCTAAGGCATTTTAGGTCACTTTCTTAAGCATAATTAAGTTCACATTAAGTCTAGTCTAAGCCATTATTTTAAATCCAATTATGCTTAAGTTCAAAGCAATTTCAATGCCTAACTACATAAATCATTTTTCCATGAGAGTTATAGGTCATTTTATGTTTTGTGTACACAATTATAGGTCCTTAACCTTAACTCAATAGGCATCTTTTCATGCCACTTCACTTGCCATTAAAAGCCATTTATCATGCCATATTATCAATCTCAAAATTCCCTTAAAATTTGCTTTAATGGTCATCTCAAAATGTCATAAACATATAGTTCAAATGTCATTCCAATTAAGCAAGTTTTAGGTCATTTTTACCTATGTTTACTATGTCTATTTCCAAGTCCTTTTAGGTACCAATTTTGATGTAATACATTCTATCCTAACTTACCATTTCTTAAGCCATATTTTCATATATGTTATCATATACATCATGCCATTATTACACTTACATTTCCACCTATTTCATGCCAATCTCACATTACTCATTTCATGCACAATATGCCATGCCACAACATGTATATCGTACTTAACTTACCTGACATACCTCTCGGCCAAACCTAATTAAAGGCTATATGCATGCTTTAATCGACATTCAATCACACATACACATATATTAACATCACCAAAGCATACATACACATGCACATATTAAATAACATACTAACTAAGCCTTGACATGCCATGTACATGCCTTAACCACACAACGAAACAATGCTTACATGCCTTTTTCCATCAAATTCACAACATACACATATCATACTACCCTTAACATGCCATTTCCCATTTAATACTCTAAGCTACCATTGCATATACATGCCTTACAACTCAAGGCACCTTAAACTACCTCTATGCCACTCAAGGCAACATCACCAAAACTTCCCTTTTCCACTATACACACACAAATCATACCTTTTCATGTCACAAATACCAAATGCCACCACATTTCCATTTAATTCAAGCCATAGAAATGCAACACACACATACCATCCTCATGGCCAAAGTGAGGCCATGACGTTCCCCACTTTTCTTCCACCAAATCATCATATAATTCATTCATATAGAATAAAATTAACCTTAAAATAAGCATAACACACTATTATACCTATAATACCCACAAGTTCCATACACTATTCTTACATACATTCCATATAATTTCTAAATGACATGCCTCAAATATATTGAATTCACTTATCTTCACTTGAAATAGAGCTATGATCACCCTTTGGCACCTTATTCTCCTTGTTAAACCTCACTTTTCCTTATTCTTCCATACATGCCTCCTTCCTTTAGAAAATTCTATAGGTCCCCAAATGAAAATCCAAGAACATAGGCAGTATTAAAATGATAAAATCCTCTAGGAAATAAAATAAAAAGGGAGGAAATACTTACACACACAAAGTTAGTTTCCAAGCTCTATTTATGTATACTTAAGGACTTCTTGAATTTTCTTAGATTCTATAGACATCTATGGCCTTCAAATCCTTCAAAGATCAATTTGCAACTTATTAATAGAATTTATAGTGATAATTAGAGGCTAATTTAGGCTTGGGAAGCCATAAAAATGGAGGGTTGAAGGTGGAAATGGCATTAGGAGAGGGTGGAAGAAGAAAAGGAGAAAGTGGAGGTAGGTGAGGTGTTCATGCCAAGTGGATATCTACATGGCATAGGGAAGTATATATAGTGACTGAGGTGGCTCGAGTGGGGACACATGTCATCTGAGCATCCCAAAAATGTTTGATTTCAACTGAAACTTTAAGGAATTTTAAAAATTCACTCGAACCTTTAAAAATCATCATATTTGTTTTAAAAATCCTCAATTAAGCCTATTTAAAGGCTTATAAAATTTCACAACCAAATTTTCTTAGCAGGATAGTTAACTAACTACCTCAATTTATGTGTAAAACCTAAAATTAATAAAAAGTTACAAATGATCTCAAAATTAAAAAATTCCATCACAAATGGACTCAAGGAATTTTTTACCTTTAAGTATTTTTAGGTCTACATGGGCATATCTTGGGTTATTTTTGGCCCAAGTCTAACTAAGCCTACAGTCTACTAAATTACAACCTAAAATAATTTATTGGTTTTGTTAAATCTTTAATTAAGTCACTTTATCATTTTCAAGCCCCTCAAAGTTTCATGACCAGTACACCCTACCTCGAGCCTCATGAAGGTAACCTAGCACTCCGGGCACACTTTTTGACCCTTGGAGTTACTATTCATAGAGCCTTAACTTATAAGCATTATAGTTCTTCCCCTCTTAGGCAATTTTATCCTCAAAAATTATGTAAAGTAAATGTATATGGATATTGACTCTTCATCTGCTTCTCGGGTTCCCATGTGGCTTCTTCTGTGTTATGATGCTTCCAGAGTACCTTAACCAAGGGAATGGTTTTATTTCTTAATTACTTCACCTCTCGAGCAAGAATCTATTTTGGTTCTTCATTGTAGCTCAAGTTTGGCTATACCTGAATATCCATTATTGGAACTACATAAGAAGGATCTGACCTATACCTTCTGAGTATTGAAACATGAAACACATTATGTATCTATTGTAACTTAGGTGGCAAGGCTAGCCTATATGTTACTGGTCCCACTCTCTTTATAATCTCATATGGCCTAATAAATTTGGTACTTAGCTTCCCCTTTTTCCCAAATTTTAGCACTTTCTTTCATAGAGACACTTTAAAAAACACTCTATCACTGATGATATATTTAATATCCCTCCAACTCAAGTCAGCATAGGACTTTTATCTATCAGTTGCACCTTTTATTCTTTCCCTATTAACCTTAACTTTTCTTCTACATCTTTGATCATATCAACTTCTGAGATCTTATTTTACCTAACTTCACTCTAGCACAAAGAACTTATACATCTTCTACCTTATAGTGCCTTATAAGGTGCCATGCCCAAACTGGCTTGATAACTATTATTATATGTAAATTTAGCTAAGGATAGGTACTGGTCCGAGCTGCCTTTAAATTCAAAGGCAAAGCTACACAGTATATCTTTTAACACTTATATCACCCTTTCTAATTGTCCATCTATTTAAGGGTGAAAGGTTATACTATAAGTCAGCCTGATGCCTAATGCCTGATGCAATTTCTTCCAAAACCTGAAAGTGAAGTGAGAATCTTTATCTAAAATAATAGCCACAGGTACACCATGGAGTCTGACAATCTCATTAATGTACAATTTAGCCAGTATTTCCAATGAGTAATCCATTCTGACAGGAATAAAGTGAGCTATTTTAGTTAGTCTGCTAACAATCACCAAGACAATATCACACTTATTCCTAGTCATAGGCAATCCCATTACAAAGTCCATTGTAACCTTCTCCCACTTCTATTTTGTTATTGCTATAGGATACAACAATCCAAAAGGGACTGATGCTCAGCTTTTACTTATTAGCATGTCAGCCATCTAGTCACATACTCTGCTATATCTCTTTTCATACCTAACTACCAGCATTAAGACTTCAAGTGTATGTAGATCTTCATACACCAGGGTGTATAGAATAAAGAGCTTCATGTGCCTCTTTTAGTATCTATAACCTTAGGTCATTTATACTAGGTACACATAACCTGCCCTAATAATACAGGCATCAATCTTCCCTTAATTCAAATCTTGTTGCCTTCCCTTCTTTAACTTTACCCATAATCTATCTCAACTGTTCATCTTTCACCTAAGCTTCCTTTATCTGTTGCCTGAAATCCAATTTAATATGAAGTTCAGCTAGAATGACATCTTCCTTATGTACTGCAGTCTAACATTTATGGCTTTCAAGGTTACTAAGAATTTCCTACTCAAAGCATCTACCACTATATTAGCTTTCCCTAGGTGGTAATCTATCAAACAGTCATAATCTTTAATTAACCTTAACCACCTTCTCTGCATTAAGTTCAACTCCCTCTGAGTAAAGACATATTTAAGTGTTTTGTGGTCTATGTAAATGTAACACTTTTCACTATATAGATAATGCTTCCAAACTTTTAAAGCAAACACAATTGCAGCTAATTCCAAATTATGAGTAGGGTAATTCCTCCCATGTGGTTTGAATTGTCTCGAAGCATAGGCTACCACTTTTCCATCTTGCAATAATACACAACCTAATCTATAAAGTGAGGCATTTCTATACACAACAAAATCCTTACCTTATTCAAGTTGAATTAGGATATGAGCTTCTATTAACATCTTCTTTAGGTTGTCAAAACTCTCTTGACATCTAGCATTCCACTCAAAATTTCACATTCTTCTTGATCAATCTAGTCATAAGAGCTGCAATCTTAGAAAATCCTTTCACAAATCTTCTATAGTAGCCAGTTAAACATAGAAAACTCCATATCTTTGTCATATTCCTTAAAGGTTCCCATTCTAACACTGCCTTAACCTTGATGGGGTCTACTTTGATACCCTCTGGTGATACTACATGTCTTAGAAAAGCCACTTCATTTAACTAAAATTCACATTTAATCAACTTGGCATATAATTATTTCTCCCTCAAAGTCTATAACACAACCTTGAAATGTTGTTCATGTCCTTCTCTAGTCTTAGAATACACTAGGATATCATTAATGAATACCACCACAAACTAATCTAGTTATGGTTAGAACACTCTATTTATTATATCCATAAAATCTATTGGGGCATTAGTGAACCCAAATGGCATCACTAAGAACTCATAGTGCCTATATTGAGTCCTGAATGCAGTTTTAGGAATATCAGCTTTCTTAATTCTCAACTGGTGATGCCTAGATTTTAAATCAATCTTAGAGAATACATCTGTACCTCTTAGTGGGTAAAAAAGATCATTTATTCTTGGTAGGGGATATTTATTCTTTACTATCACTTTATTCAGCTATCTATAATCAATGCACAATCGAGGTAGCCTATCTTTCTTCTTGACAAATAAAATAAGGGCTTCCCAAGAGGAAGTACTAGGTCTAATAAACCTCTTTTCTAATAGATCTTATAACTATACCTTCAATTCTTTCAACTAAATCGGTGTTATCATATAGGAGGTAATAGACACAGGAGTTGTATTAGGATACACCTTAATATCAAAACCAAGCTCCCTTTGTAAAGGCAACCCTATCAACTCATCAGGAAACAAATCAAGAAATTAAAAAACTATTGGGATCTATTTAGGAATTAGAGTAGAGGTATTGGTCTCAATGACATGTGTTAGGTAGGCTTCACACCTTTACGAATGAGTTTTCTTGCTGTAATAGTTGAGATAAGATTATCCAAAAGATTTCTCTCACCCATAACTATCACTGCCTATCCCTCTATAGTCTAGAGGGTTAGCTTCTTATGTTTACAATCAACTACAGTCCAATGTTCAGATAAACAATCTATTCCCAAAATCACATCAAATTCATAGAAAGGTAACTCAATTAGATCTATAGGAAATAAACATTCCTGAATTACTAAGGGACACTGCTAATACACCCTATTCACATTCACACTTTGTCCTACAGGATTGCTAACTTGAATACCTATGTTTATATGCTCAGATTTTAGTCCTCTATCATGTGCTTATGTGGTGCATAAATAAGAATGTGTAAATCATAAGTCTATCAATGCCAAGACTAGAACATCAAATAGTTTAAACATACTAGTAATGACATTTAAGGCTATTGCTTCTTCACGAGCCCTAATAACATATTGCATTATTAGTGTATGAGCTTCTGATCCTGTCCCCTAACTAGCACTTGGCTTATTCCTTCTACCCTACCTTTGTCCTCTACTCAGAGATGCTACTACAGATGCCTGAGTTTGGGCACCCTCTAGCTATCTCTTAGGACACTCTCTCTAATAATGACCTCAAGCACCATAGGTAAAGCATTCTCCTTTTATACTCAACCAACATTGCCCCCAATGTCTCTTATTGCAAGTATTGCATGTTAGGGGTCCATTCCTATTACCTGCTAATCCTGGAGCACTAATAGCTCATAGAGGTGGTCAAGGTATAACTATAGAAGCCTTCCCAGACCTCTGAGATTGAGTCTACCTTTATACTTGGTGCACTGACTGAGACTGAGACTGTGCTTCTCTCCTTCTCTTACTACCACTTGAGGCTGCACTAGACTGCCCAGTAGTGAACTGTCTCTTTCTCTAAAAGAAATCTCTCTTCTCATGTACCATCTCTTCCATATCATATGCAGATGCTACAAATACTGCAAAGTTTGTAACCCTTGGGTTAGCTATTTATATCCTCAGTTCTACATTTAAGCCTTTCAAAAAATCTCTTGTATTTCTCCTCTTCATTAGGAATGAACTATTCAGTATATCTTTTTAGTTTAGTAAAATCCTTTTCATACTCTAACACTATCCTCCTACCATGTATCAGATCTAGGAACTCTTGCCTCTTTTTATCCTTGTATGAGTTTGCAATATATCTCTTTCTAAACTCTTTTAAAAAGAATTCCTAAGTGAGATCTGTTACTATTTTCCTCTTCTTAATGGTATCCCACTAATAGAATGCTTCTTCTTGAAGGAGAGAAGTTGTGCACTCTAAACTCTCTTCCTCTAAACACTTTAGCTATTTTAGAATTCTAAAGGCTCTTTATAACCTATACTTTGCTCGTGTTGCATCATCCTTCTTTGTACCCAAAAAATCTACAGCTCCCATCTTTTTAATCCTTTTTAAAGTTGTCTTCTATGAAAGAGCTAGTGGTGGTAGAGGTACTAGAGCTGGTGGAGGAGGTGGAATAGCAACTACAGAAGTATGTCTGAGTAGATCCACTATTTGTTATAACTGTGATAGGGATTCTTGAGTTTGTGTTATGCTTGTGGCTATGGCTACTGTGCAGCATCACTAGGTTCTATATGGCTACACTGCCAACTCCCCCCTGAACTATTGTAGAGGCATAACTAGCCACTTCCTCTCCCTGATCTTCGGGTATCTGATCACTCATCTTGATCAATTACAAAAGAAATAGAACCTATTAACCTTTTAGCAGTGTAGCAGTTCAGAGAAAACAACCCTAGACATTGGCACTTATATAAGATACCTAAGAATATATAACCTATGCTTTGATACCACCCAATGTGATGCCCTCTATCGAACTACCTAAGAAATTTGACAAGCGCTGCACTTCCTACCAGGTCACCCATCCTAAAAGTGCTACAAGTGTGCACTCCTTAATACTTAAAGACTATTTTAAAACTTTATTAGATATTGCTGAGGTTCTCAGTCTAACACTTAAAATTTTTCATATGTTGTATAATAGACCTAAAAAAACCCATTTTACATACATTATATATGTTACAAAAAATTGGGCAGCACAATGGCTACTTAGGTGACATTTTGAATTTTTTCACCAGTAAAAGCACTCCTATCAATAGAAGTATCATTCTACCTCCTTCTAGACCCTTCTAGTCCCCTAGTCAACATAATCACACATCAATAAACATATTAGAATCATATAGGGCCTTAGGCCCATAGTCATCAAAAATCGAAAAAACAAGCTGTTTAAATAAACAACCTATTTATATACATCACACCTATCCTTTTAATACATACAGACATAAGTAGCCTCTAAGCATGCTAAATCCACAACCTATAGTGTTTACATGAGTGCTAACTAACAAAACAAGAAAAAAATACTTTTATGTACCCTTCATAATCTGTGCTGCTACATTGCACGATCTTTGAGGCTTAATTGCTTACCTTTGCAACCTATGCACTAAGACATTGGTACGCTGAGTATAAAACTCAATGGTGAATCTAACACATTAAAACATGTCATATACAAACACTCAAATGCAATAATAGGCTATAAATGCAATGCAATGATTTACTTCATGAACGGCCTTAATTCCAATTAATTAGTCTTTTAGTTAATTTAATTACCATAATACCACTATGATAATTTCAACTAATTTAGCTATTCAATAAATTGCCATCGATCAGGTCTACATATTAATCCAATTTAAATTTAATAAGCCCAACTAGATAGACTACCCCTAAGATACAGGACTAAGAGGGAATTGAAAAGTTGTGTAGTGGCCCATAATCTGGACCTCGACCGCTGCACCGGCCTAGTCTAATAGTAGGGATCAGGTCACTTGAACCTCCTAATACCAAATAGGAGATAGTAGGGATCAATCCATAAACCTCTAAATATCTCAAACAAATCAACCAC
>CANXYI010101516.1:0-16011 GCA_948208565.1 Hura crepitans
GAGGAACATGGTAGAATATAGGCTTATTTTGATACCATGACTCACACACACCTAAAACTATTTATATTATGATGATGGATGGCTATGATTATGCCACATGGCAATTAGATGGCCTTAATTAATTCTATTTACATTTTTATACTTCAAAAATGTGAAATAAATGTTAGAGATTTACAAAAATACTCCTTTTAAGTGTCAAAAATTATCGAAGTTCTCAATTAAGGACCCCTAAAATCTTAGGTCCTAGTTTCAATGGGAATTAGGTTAACTATTCACTCTTAAAATTAAGAAATTCTGATTAAATATCAATTGATGTTAGAAAATTCTAATTTTACCGCCATTGAATCACTTGGAATTTTTAACTTTCAAGGTATGCTATTTGTAGTTAGTTTGGGTAAATCCTGATAATTTTTCAACACGATGTAAACTTAAGTCACTATTCACTAAATATTGGCGTGAAAAATTTTATTGGTTCAGTGGCTAGTGCAAATAACTTTAGTTTTATCATTATTTTGCCCCACCATAGTTTTATGGCTAGTACTCCCATTTGACCACCTCAATGTGACCTAGTTACTTAGGAAATACTATTCATGCCCTAAAAAGTACTATTCACAAAATCGAGATTTTCGAATGTTACAGTACTTCACCAAGTTTATAGAATCATGGATGCCTTAAGAGTATGGAAAAAGTTATAAGTATATCTAAAACAATCAAAGCAACTTCGTTTTTTATCAGTCCCACTTTCACTAGAGTTGTAAAGGTTCCTTCAGTGTTACATTTGGTATTGTCCAAACCTTAAATTACCATGTTAGATAACTCTAAATCTTGTTAGTTTGAGGGTTCCCATAAGCCTTAAAGGTATAAATTCATGGAAGAACCATCTTTCACCATAACACATTTTGTGCGTTTTCCTCTGACTTCAATTGAATATAAAAAGGCTTATTATGGTCTTTTCCTTCTATTGGGATATCCTTATCAAAGAATGAGATAAGTCGTGTGATTTTATTCACTATGGAATTAATCACTTCTTCTACTATGGTAGTAATTTTAGTACACATGGCATTTAAGGCCTTTACTAAAGCTTCCTTGTGTTTTTTAGAGGCCATTAAAAGATCCGAGACATTTACATGTGCTCGAGTTTTCTTCAAATGTATTAAAATTAAGTCCTCTTCTTCTTTTTTTGGCAGGATATCTTTTTTTAAGCTTTTTTCTTCTTCTCTTTCTTATTATAAAATCTCCCGCTTCGAGTGATGCCCTTCACTTTAGAAAGTTCTTCATCACTTATTTCTTCTCAGAAGTTAGTAGCTTCCTTTTTTTCATTACTATCTTAGATATTAAGTTATGGCGTAGCAATGTTTCGTTCACTTACCCCTACTTTGACAAATAATCCTAATACAAATTCTTCTGATAGACTTAATCTAACCATTAATACATTTTAAGGAGGTGCGACTTTGTTGTGATTAGGTAATGGGTTGTTTTTAGTACTAGGAGAATTTTTGCTTAGAACTACAAGAGTCCTATTATCTATTTCATCTTAAATGATATGCCACAGACGAATGTCAATGTTAGTTTATGCTCCTTGCTTTAATGATATCTAATAAGCATTTGGGTTCCAATTCAGTGGCAAAGGATTTGGTGGTGGTCTAGGGTTAAGTGGTTTGATAATAGATTTCTCTTTGAGTTTCTCTAAGACCTTGGATAATGGTTTCTCTAAGTCCAAGAATTTGCAATTTCTTATAACATAGGTGTTGACTAACTTCTGGTTGGACAATCCAAAACCCTAAATTATTCTTCCATGTTTGCTTCTTTTTGGTCTATATATCCTTGACTCTTATAGCAGTATCACAAACTTCTGAGAAAGTTTTCAAAGGGAGATATTGTAGCTTATTAGTAATATAAGGAAGTGCATTTTCCACTACAATCCTCACTTGGTCCTTTCGAAAGGTAATACTTCCATTGTGCCCTCTTATTCCTCTATCTTAATAAAAAAAAAAGTCAAAAAAACTTTCATTGAACTTTTACTTGGTAAGGTCAAAATCATGTAGCAAAATCTTGATGTCAGTGTTAAAGGCATATTATTTAGTGAATGCCCTCACTAACATAGTCCGATTCTATGTACTTGCTTCATTTAACTTATGAAACCACTTGACGGGTACCTCTTCTAATGTAAAACAAACAAGTTTGCAATTTGCCTTTCACACAAACTAGTAATGCTCATAATTGTAACATATTATCCAATGTATATCCCAGGATCTCCCTTTCCATTGAATTTTGACAACTCAAGCATTTTGAGCTTGCTAAAAAGTCCCTCTTTGACAAATATAACAAAGGACTTTAAATCCTCTAGTACATAATTCTTATGTCCTTGTATTAGTTTCTTTAGCTCATCTATTTCATTTTTAACTTCTACGGTGGCCCCTTATCATGCAACTTTGACTTCCTTTTCCTTTTTCTGATTTACATAGCCTTCTATGTCCTTAAAATTTTCACTAACTTTTACCACTATTTTCTCTTTGTCTTTATTGGCTCTACCCTTACCTGTACCTAGGTTGGTTTCAATGGTAGCAAATTGAGCATTTATCTTTTCATCTAGTGCCTTGGTATATGCTTCTAGTATCTGAGCTAAAAGCTACTATAATTCTTTATTGACCAATATGGTAGCTGGTATAATTCTTTATTGACCAATATGGTAGCTGGTGAATTCCTTATCAATCATCCATTTCTATTCCTAGCCCACGCAGGTTGAGAACTTATCGTAACTGCATCACGTTTTATGAAAAAGCCATATTTTAGTCTATTTTTAACTATATATATGCATGAATGACCACAACAAAGCATAATGAATGGCATCCTTCTAACCTTATAACTTTCACAAAGGTAAATGCAAACTCTACCCTAGTTGCACTTTAATTCATACATCAACTAGGACATATGAATACTACTCATATCACGTTACCTATTTAAATTTGAATTCTAGTTAGTTGAGTTTATTTGAAGTGTATCATAACTTTTTCTCTACTAAAAGAGAGAAATAATTGACTTTTCTCATAATTCTAAGTAGGTTAAGGACATACTTCAAGTTAGGCTTAACTGAACAAGATTTCATATTCAACATAACAAAGAGTTCCTAAGGGTGGATCTAAGGTTTATCTTATATAAGGCTTAAGGTTTAAACATAGATTGGGATGGAAGATAATGCTTACGTGCTAAGTTATTTGAAAGCTTGGGCATTTCATGGCATCTAAAAGGGTAGACACTCACTAATTTTAAAGTTTAATACAGGTCCTAACACATGGACTGACAAATGAGTTTTTAGTGCCAACCATATTTTAAGAACTATGATATTACTTCTCCCTAGTTGAGTTGCCACTGTAAGCAGGACAAGCTCATACAAGGGATTGATAAGAGTCACCACTTGGTGTAGATCGAGAATTAATGAACTTGGCATAAGTGTTTTAACCCAAGATAACGACCAAGCAATTAATCATAAAAGAACTGGATTCATGGTTCACACTTAATCATCATTACATTTAATAATTAGTGTGCGTTCTTTGTATTAACTAGTGAAACCATGTCTTTCTAATGCAACATAATTTCCTAAGATCTAAAATTTACATCAAACACATAAATGATATAACTGTAATAAATTTAAATAATAAATTTGTAATAAAACATGACATGGAATATTTATCAAAGTAACTACTTCAATATGTATCTTTCCATGCACCTAATTAGACCATTGTTTATATATGAGTTAGAAAACATATTAATCACTTGAAAACATAGTTTTAACAATTTTTATTATGCAAAATTATGTGAGGAAAGATTGAAAACGAATTTGTGATGAATGAACATGATAATAGGCTATATTATATGAGAAAATATAATTTTTAATGCAACTAAACCTATGGGAATAACGAAAACATGATTTCTATAATGAATGAAACAACATCTAGCAGGACTTACTAATTATGATACTTAAAGTAGACAAATGAATTTGCAATGGAAGAAAACTAAATTTATGAAAAATTCCTCCATGAATAGAATAGCATTGCCCTAAAAGACTTTAAACTTTCATAATATTTCGAATGGATCAAAATATCATTACTACTAAAGAACTTAAGTAAAGCCATAAAAAATCTCAAGAAAACACTCTTTCTAGGAAGAATAATCAATCTCTTGAATAATTTTATGTATATCATGTATAAAGAGGTGCAAGCTATTTATAAGTGTTAATCTAGGGTGTTTATTCCTTTTTTACTTTATTTTCTATGTATAAGCCGATTAGAACCAGCTAGGCATAATTCTAGTCAAACTCTAAGGTTTTGGAGACTTGATTCTAATATCCTTATCAACCCTAAAGAGAACTTTTCTATAGATGTTCGAAACTACTATGCAGATGGTCAAATTATCTCATAATGGATCTCTTGCTAAGTAAAGCTTTTTTGTGATTTTTACGACTTATATACGAGACCTGCCCATCCTTATCTCTTTTTTCTTTCTCATGTGACCTCCTAAAGGCAATTTTATGTCTTTTATGTGTCCTTTGACTATCTTAGACTTTATTTTACCCTAAATTATAAAATGACCATTCTACCCTTAGGAGAATTCCACCCTTTCAGTGCTTTCCTTCGTAATTGCACTTGCTTATTTAAGCTATACCTCTAGTTATCATCATTAGGCACTAATAAAAATTAGGGATTTATGACTAATGCTTACAACCTGATGAACACATCTCTGCACCCTAAGAACTTAATTTTGTGCAAGTGTTCCTAGTGTCATGCGATAGTTCAGAGCATATCAAAGGATACTCATGCAACTATTTTTGTAATTCAAATTAGGTTCTTACAAATCTACTTCTGATTTTTGCAAACTTTTCATCATTTAGAGAGTTATATAAACCTTATTCTAGCCCTTAGCAATGAGTCTCAACTTATTTATTCTTTCTTAGCAGTTAAGCAATTCTTCATCACATCTTCAAGTTTTGTTAATATCATTCTTCCTTTTCTTAGCAACTTATCCAATGATGATTGGAACATGCTTAGACCTATGCGACTGGGTGGTTTGACATATTTGGCTCTCATTAAGTTGACTATACTTTTCTTAAAGGCTACTACTCATTTTTGGGACATCAAATATTGTATCTTTTATTTAAGCTAATAAGAGATTTACCCTTTGATTGAGGTATTTCAAGCCATTTTAAGGTTCTTTTATCCATATGATCATTCTATAATCATGCCTGACCCATACATACCATACCTTTCTTAATTAACTCTTATATTTAGATTGCATTAGCCCCAATATGTCTTTAGATAAACCCTAAATTGGCAACTTGATTTAGAGAACCTATAATTCTTAAATGATCAGCCCAATGTGAGAAGGATAAATATCATGGCATATTAGCTTATTTACCAATTTCTATAGGTCAACCTTTCTAGAAAAAGTGAGTTCTTGGTTATAGGTTTCTTACACACCTATATGAAGGCTTTAACTTAATTCCTTTAATACTAGCCAAAACCTTATTAGGCTTAGACAAGGTATATCACAATCTTTTTTCTCACTTTACTAGTAATTTGTTGCTCTTTTAATTATGGCTTCAAAAGAAGTTAATGATACTTCTTCTTACAGAGAACTTATAGAGTATGAGCCTAGACTTTACCCTTATAGAGAGATTTACATTACTTGTAATCACACTCAAGATTAGGTCCAATTTATAGAGTGACTTACTGATGGTGCTATTTGTTTCACTTACACCTGGTAAAGATTAGCTCATGTGATTCTTCCTTGCTTTGAGAATGTTGTGATTTTGCTAGGCTTTGAACAGGTCAATTGGTATACACCTTCCTGCTTGAGGTGCCAATTTGGAAATGATCAATATATCCCTATTCCTAGTAAGTTGTCTACCATGAGAAATGGCCACTGGCCTATTCGACCACATTAATCACTTAGATGTGAGATAATCAGGTCATGGCCTACGCGACTAATCCAAGATACTGTTGATGTGGAGGAAAAAATAAAGTTGAAATCTTAACTTCCTTTAGTGTATACAAGTCATGGGAAAATCATTGACATAAAAGGTTAGACTTTTATGATTATGCATTTTGGAGTTGCTCAAGCTCAAAGTGTCGTTACTAGATTTGTTTAGATTTTATTCTTTTCATTTAGCTCTAGCATAGTATAATTGATAATTTGATTTTGATTTTGATAGTAAATAGATTTCTTTTTATATTTTACATTTACTTTATAGAGTAATTGATGACTTTTCTTTTTCTAATGCTTTGCATCATTTATCATAGCATAAGCATTCACCAAACACTTCCTAATAAGAAAGATAGCATCCTAACTTTACTCACTCATTTAATCATCTCAATCTAAACAATGGTAAGACATTACAATAACATCAAAATAATCATGTATAATATTAACTTTACTAATGCTATGCAGAATTTTTATTAGGTAATTACTAGCATAAGTCAAGTATTTCTTCAAGCGATCTACATTCACTTGCTTTTGAAACTTATTACCCTCTATATTTGATATTTTGGTTACCTTATTCTTCAAAAGATGCTTAACTATGAATGGTCCTTCCTAATTAGGTTTAAAATTGCCCTTTAGATCTTGTTAGTTTGGTTTTATTTACTTTAGAACTAATCTCCTTCTTTAATCTTATGAGGCTTAATCCACTTATTAAAGACCTTGCCATTCTTATTTGATACAACTGACTATAGTATAAGGCTCTTAGTTTTCTTTCATCCAATATGATCATCTCTACTCCTTGCCCATTCTATTTCTGGAATATTGGCTTCAAAAAGAACCTTCAAGGACTTAATTTTTAACTCTATTAGTACCATATCTTCTATTTCGTATACTAAAGAATAAGGGGTCACACTAGTCAACATTTTAATAATTTTTCTATAACCCCATATGGAAAAAGGTGATTTTTCTAACCTTTATAATTTTCAACCATTTTAGCTAATATTTTCTTTATGGTTTATTTGGCACTTCTACTACTCAATTGGCTTGAGGTCTATAAAGGGATAACTTATGGTGTTGAATTCTATACTTCTCAAATAAGCTTTTGGTTTCTCTTTGGAATTAGACACCATTTTCAGTTACTACATGGTAAGGTACCCCATATCTATAAATGATTGGTTTTCAATAAACATCCTCATCTATTTTTCCCTTAGTTGGTTAAAAGATTAAGCTTCTTCGTATTCAAAGACATATTTTATGGCCACTATAATAAACTTATGCCCATCTGAATTAGTTTTTATTTCACCTATTATATCAACACCCCATGTTGAGAATGACTAAAGTGATGATAGATTATAGAGTTCTGTAAGAGGTATGTGCCTAAAGTTTGCATGAATATGGCAATCATGGCATTGGTTGACAAATTCAAAGTAATCCATTTCCATGGTACTCTAATAGCATCCTTGCCTTAATATTTTCTTTGTTAAGGCTAAACCATTCATGTGTGGGCCACAAATTCCAATATAAACTTCTTTCATGATTTTTTAGCTTCCTTTTTATTTAGGCATCCAAGGTGTACTCCATTTAATAGCTTTTTGTAAAGTTGAACATTACCAAATGGGTGTTTCTTTATATTTCCACCTATTTTTAGAACTTCTACCTCCTTTAATTCATAGAATGGTGAAAAAGATGATATCACTACTTGGGTGGTGATTTTGATATGCCTTTGTGTTCCTATACACTTGCTAAGCTTGCTAGTGCATCTACCATATGATTTTTTTCTCTCGGAATGATGTGAAATTGTATAGAGGTAAATCTTTGCCTTGTTTTATTGACTGCATTAACATAGGGCCTCAATTTTTCCTTTTTTATTTCTCATTTTCCCTTAATTTGGTAAGTGACTAGTATAGAATCCACTATAATTCTGTGTTTTTTACTCTTAGGGCCATAAAGGGTTCTAAACCAAATAAACTTGCTTCATGTTTAGCCATATTACTGGTCACCCTAGATTTAAGCCTCTTTGCTAGTAAGATGGGTTCTCTTTTAGGTGATAGTAATATTACACTAATTTTGGCTCCACTCTGATTAACTGCTCCATCAAAGAAAATCTGCCATCCTTATACACTTATTGCCCTTGGAAATTCTATTTCCCATTCTGAATTATCATTGATAGACTCTTAAGCTAAGAAATCAACTATGGTTCTCCCTTTTATTGTCTTATTAGTAATGTATTATATGTCATGCTTTTGAAAATCACCATCCATTTTGCTAATTTGCCCAGAAGTGACGGCATTGAGAACAAATATTTTAATGGATCTAACCTGATAACGATGATCACCTTTTAAGAATAAAAGTAATGTTCTGGTTTTTTAATTGCCTATAAAATAGTAATGCATGTCTTTTCCACCTCAAGGTATTTGACTTCATATGATAAATATTTCTTATTAAGGTAATAAACTATATTTTCTATTCCTTTTTTATCTTTTTAGGCAAGCATTTCCCTTAAGAATTCTTTTTCTATCGCTAAATAAAATAAGAGAGGCTTCCTGAGTAGTGGTAGTCATAGAATAAGGGGTAACATCAAATAGGCTTTAATCTTTTGAAATGCATTTTGACATTTATTAGTCTATTCCATTGGTTGGCTTTTCCTCAAGATTTAAAAACTGATTCACATACAGAGGTAATCTTAGTGATAAACCTAGAGATGCATTGTTGCTTTCTTAAAAATCCTTTAATTTTCTTCTCAATTTTAGGTGTAGGCATTTCTTGGATGGCTTTTACCTTTTAAGGGTTAACCATTATTCCTTTTTAACTCACTATACATCCTAAAAGTTTTCTTAAAGTGACTCTAAATATGCATTTATTTGAATTTAAACACAAGTTATACTTTTTAACTCTTACAAGGAATTTTTCTAAGGTTTCGACATGTTCTTCCTTAGTTTTGGATTTCATGATCATATCGTCTATGTATACCTTCACTTCTTTATGTAGCATATTAAGAATAAAGTAGTGGTCATACATTGATAAGTAGCACCTGCATTTTTCAGCCTAAATGGCATAACTCTATAGTAATAACCTATTTAGTGATAAAGGTAATTTTAATCTTATCCATGATTGCCATGAGAATTTGTTTACCCCGAGAACCTATCAACTAAGGAATACATGGCATGTAAGGTGGCATTCTTTATAAGGACATCAATGTGTGGGAATGGGAAATCATCCTTTAGGCAAGCTTTATTTAAATCCCTATAGTCCACACATTCCTACTCGACCATCTTTCTTAGGTACTAGCACTATATTTGCTAAACAGGGGGGGAATTAGCCTCTATTTGTTTCCTCACTTCTTCTTTGATTTTGTTAACCCATTCCAGTCTCATTCTTTATAAACTTTGTTTAATCGGCTTAACTTTTAGTTAGGTAGGAATGTAGTGCTGGGCTATGTCATAGTCTATACTAAGCATATCTTCATAAACCAAACGAATACCTCTTTATGTTTCTTTAGAACCTCTTTTATCAATTTTCTCTCTTCGGGTGATAAGTCTTGTGCTAGTAATATAATCTTAGGTTTTTATTTATTTCTTATGTTAAATTATGATGCATTGGTAGGGTTAATATTTAAAATGCTCATCATAAGGCATAGTGACATCAAGTAAGATGTCAAACAAGTAAGCAAAATTAGAATTAACTTTATTAATTTTAGAAGTAAAAACATCATCATTAAACAAAACCAATGGTAAAAAGAAAACATCTAAAGAACTATCTTTATTATCTAAAAGGTCTTTAATGAAATCTTAAGTGGCGGTAATCACAACCAGTGTCAAAATCTCTTTAGCTCCTCAATCTTCCAAGGTTAGATGTTCTAACTTCAAGATCTCCTATTTGTTGCCCCTTAGCTCCTCTCTTCTCTAATCAGTAATCAATACAAAAATTTTAAATCTCGATTTAAATATGCCATTGATTTGTATAGGTGAGCGACCTAGTATAATAATTATTACTATTAATAAAGAAATCACTTAAATTGTTTCCTTGCTTAGGCAACTTATTTATCTCCTTGTACCCTAATCCTTTTCTATGTGTTTACCCCTTGAATTCTAGGAAAGTGGGGGTCTTTTTACCAGCCTATCCCTGAAAAGAAATTGAACTTCTTCATCATAGTAGAAATGTAAGGATCCATTTTATCCTTATATATTAGGGCCATTTGAAATCTTAACAATGAAAGCTGATCCAAGTTTAAGCTTGTAATTGTATTTCCCATAGCAAAAGCCTTTATTTCTACCACTTCATTATTTAGAGGGAATTTAATCATTTGGTGAAGTATAGAAGGAACTCACCAAGCTTATGGAACTATGGGCACCTTAAAAGTATAGCAAAAGTTATAGCTATGTCCAAAATGGTGAAAGCAACTTCGCTATCAATCGGTCCCACCTTTGCAAGAGTAGTAAAGGTTTGTTTGGTGTTATTATAACCTCTAATCACCATATTATACACCTCTAAATCTTCTTTCTTTAACCTAATGGTTTATATTAGCTTAGAAGGTATGACTCTTTATGACATAATTATTATCCACCACGGCACAGGTTGTGCACTTCCCTTTTATATCAGCTTGAATGTACAAAGGTTTATTATGGTCCCTTTCTTCCATTGAAAAGTCCTTATCAAAGAAGGAAATAAGACCTATTGTCTTATTGACAATGGAATTAACCTTTTCTAGCGTGGTAGTGGTTTGAGTGCTTATGGTATCTAGGTCTTTACTAAAGCTTTACTATGTTTTCTAGAGGCCATCAAAAGATCCGATATGCTTGTATGCATTTGAGTTTTCTTTAACTGCCTTAAGACTGAGTCTTCTCTTTTCTCTCTTAAAGGGATATCTTCTTTACCCACTTCTTATTTTTTCTTTCTCATTATAGAATTTTCCACACATGGTAACACTTTTCACCTCAGAAGATTTTTCATCGATGATTTTTTCCTAAATGTTAGTAGCTTCCTTTTTTTTATCATTGTCCTTGATATTAAGCTGCAATGTAGCTATCATTTCCTCACTTACCCTTACTTCAACAAATGAGTCTAACACTTATTCTTCTCATAAGCCTGATCCTATTAATAATATGTTCTAGAGAGATGTGACCTTATTATGATTAGGCTATAGGTTGTTCTTAGTGTTAGGAGAATTCTTACTTGGACTAGCAAGAGTCCCATTATCTATTAAAGCTTGAATAACATGGCATAATCAAGTGTAATTGTCAGTGTCATTCCTTTTGGATTGATGGTATTATAATAAGCATCGAAATTCCAATTAGGTGGCAGAGGGTTTGGTGGGGGCCTTAGTGCAAGTGGTGTGACTAGGCCCTTTACTTTAAGTTTCTCTAAAACCTTGGATAATGCCTTTCCTAAGTATTAGAATTTGAGATTTCTTACAGTAGAGATGTTAACTGATTTTTTATTTAATGATCTAAACCTCACATTATTCCTCCAAGTTTGCTTCTTTTGGCTCTCTATATCCTTTACTCTTAAAACAATAACATATACTTTCATTAAAGTCTCAAAAGAAGATAATAAAACTTATTAGAAATATATGGAATTGTATTCTTTACTATGATCCTTGATCTTTTTTCTGAAGGTAACACCTTTATGACATTATTTCTCCTTCTCAAAAAGAAATCAGAAAAGCTTTCATCGGACTTTTGTTTGGTAAACTTGAGATCATGTAGAGAGATCTCAATGTTGGTACTAAAAGCATGTTATTTAGTGAATGCCCTAACCAACTTAGTCCAATTCTACATAGTGGCTTTGTCTAACTTATAAAACCACTTAACAGGTGTACCTTCTAGTGACAAAATAAATAAATTGGTAATTTGTTTTGCACTTAGTCCTATCGTGCCCATAATAGTGTCATATTGTCTAGCATACATCTCAGGGTCTCCCTTCCTATTAAACTTGGTTTAGGCATTTTAAACTTATTAGGAAGCCTTTCCTTCCTAAATATAGCAAAGGACTTCAAATCCTCTAAAGCAAAACTCCTATGCCTTTGAACTAACCTTTTTAGATCATCTATCTCTTGTTTTACTTTTGCATTGGCCTCTTGTTGTGTAACTTAACTTCTTGTTCCCTCTTTTGATTGACCTATCCTCTATGTCCTCAAAATTATCATTAACCTTAATTAACCTTTTTCCTCTATCTCTAATGGCTCTACCCTCACTTATACTTAAGCTAGTTCTAATGGCAATAAGTTGGGAATTCATTTTTTCGTCTAGTGCTTTGATATGGCCTTTAAAATCTAACCTACACATTATTTTAATTCTTCATTGACTGACATAGTGTTAGGTGTAATCACATAGTGTTAAGAACCTATTGTAAATATATTATTTTTTTTAGGAAAAAAACTAATTTACCTTAAGTTTAACTATATTTATACATGGATAACATAGCACAACAAATAACATCATTCTAACCTTATAACTTCCACACAAGGATAAATGTGTTTCTATCCTAGCTGAGGTTTTAAATTCATACATTAACTAGGATATATGAATTTTACTCATAACATGCTACCTACTAAATTTGAATTCTAACTAGTTGAATTTTATTTGAAGTAGGTCATAACCTTTTGTCTATTAAAAAGTAAATCATTTACTTTCCTTAAAATTCAAAGGAGGACATCAAATTGAACTCTACTAATTAAGATTTCAAATTCATCACATCAAAAAGGGTTCCTAAGAAAAGATCTAAAGTTATATCCTATATAAGGCTTGAGGTTTAGACACGAACTAGGAAGGCATATAACCCCTATGCACTAAGTGAGAGGTTTGCGAATTTCACGACATCCTTAAAAAGGTAGACTCATGCAATTTTAAGTTTAATATAGATCCTTACACACAGACTGATGTATGAGTTTTTAGTGCTAACCATATTATGAAAAATGTGATATTACATCTCCCCCAGTAAAGTTACCACTTTGAGCTAGACAAGCTTATGACAAGGATGTTGGGAGTATCACTCAGTGCAAATCAAAAGTAAGTGAACTTGGCATTAGTGTTTTAACCCAAGAAAAGGATCAAGTCATCAATCATCAAAGAACTAGATTCTTGACTGATACTTAATAATCATTACATATAGTAATCAGTGTGCGTTCTCCATATTATACATTAAAATCATGATTTTCTAATGCAATGCAATATTCCTAGGTTTTAAGATTCACATCAACGACTTAATTGCAATAAAATTAAACAACAAATTCGTAATAAAATATGGCATAGCATAAACATCAATGTAACTATTTCAATATGCATCATAATCCTAATATAATTGCACCATTATTTATATGTGGGTTGGAAAACACGTTAACAACTTAAAAACATGATTTTAAAAACTTTTATTACGTAAAATTATGCAAGGAAAGATTGAAAGCGAATTTATGATGAATAATCAAAATATTTAACCATATTCATGAGGAAATATGATTCTGATACAACTCAATTTATAAAAATAATGAAAACATGATTTTTATGATAAATAAAATAAAATTTGGCCCTTAGGAGTTATCGATTATAATGCTTTAAATAGACAAATAATTTTGCTATAGAAGAATACCAAAATCATAGAAAATCCCTCCCACGAAAAAAAATAACCTCGCTCTAAAGACTTTAAACTTCGATAATATTTGGAATTAATGAATTTAGAATTTTGTTACTTCTCAAGAACTAGTTAAATCTCTCAAGTATCTCAAAAAAACACTCTAAAGCATAATCTCTTAAATAAACGTTGTGTAGTGTACATAGAAGTGAAAGCTATTTATAAGTGTTGATGTAAGGGTGTTTAGATCATTTTCCAACTCTAAATTAGATGTACAAGCTGATCAAAAGATATATTGTATAATTTTAGTTAGATTCTAAGCTTTTGGAGACAAGGTAGTTTAATTAGAATGTAATTATGACATTTTTTACCAAATCTGAATAAAATTTCACATGGGACTCAACATAGTCACACAGATGTTCATAAGCACTGCCCGGATGATGAACCATCATGTGATAGTTTTCCTAGCTAGGTAGATACTTAGGTTATTTTTGAGTTAAAAGCTATCTCTATGTCTCTCATGTGTCCTTTAACTATTATAAACCCATACTCATTATTAATGATAAAATGACCATTTTATCCCTAAGGAATTTATACTCTTTTGGTGTTTTCTTTCACAAAGCCACTCACCTACCTGAGCCATTCCTCTAGTTATCATCATCATTAAGCATAATGAAATTCGAAGACAAAGAAGCCAGTGTTTACACTTTCTCTCCACAACTAAAGACATACAATATTGAAAGAAGATATATAATACTCAAGAAAAAGAGTTTCTTGAGAGTTTTCTAGTAATTCTTAAGAGCTTCAATATTTTGAGATCATAAAATCATAATATTGTGAAGAGTTAAAGAACTTCGAAGTAGTTTAATAGTGCTAGTTTAATTCAAGGGAGTTCTTGGAGGAGTTTTCCCGCGATTTTGGTGTTTTTCCTTTATAAATTATTTATTTGTCTGAAACATCAATATTGGTAAGTTCTAAGGGCCAAAATCTATATTACTCATCATAAAATTATGTTTTTATCAGCTTTATATGATAAATTGTATTTAAAATCATGTTTTCCAAAAAAATATAACTGAATGTTTTAATTGTTCAAAAGTAATATCTTAAACGTTATTTTGATTATTTCTCTCATGATTTCACATGATAATAGTTATTAAATTCCTATTTTTTAGTTGTTATCATGTTTTTAATATCTTATACAAGTGATAATGCAATTGCATAAAGATTATGATGCATATTGAAGTAGTTACATAGGTGAAAATTCAATATTGTGAATTATTACGAATTTTTATGTAATTATATTGTTTGATTTTCCTTTTATTTATAATGTGAGTTTTAGATATTAAGATATTGCATTATATTAGAAAATCATATTTTTACTAAGTAATGTAGAGCATGTATATGAATTACAGGACATATGATTAATAAATGCCACTACAAACCTAGTTCTTTGAAGATTAATGAATTGCTCCCTATCTTTGGTTAAAACACTTATGCCAATCTCATTAATTCGTAGTCTACACTGAGTAATAACTTGTCACAAGCTTATCCTACTCATATTGGTGACTCCATTGGAAAGAAGTAATATGACACTTCTCAAACTATGGTTGGCACTAAAAACTCATACGTCAGCGCATGTGTTGAGACCCATATTACACCTTGAAACTACATGAGTCTACCCTTGAGGACACCATGAAACGTGCTCATATAGTTTAACGCATAATAGGTATAAGCCTCTATTGTTGAGTCTAACCTAAACCTTAAATAGGATAAATAATAGATCTTTTCCTTAAGAACCCTATTGTTGTGATTGATTTGAACTTGGTTAGTTAAGTCCAATCTAAATTCTATTTATAACCTCTTAAACCTCTAAAAAAAGTTAATGATTCCTCTTTTAAGTGAAAGGAAGTTTATAACCTACTTCGAATAAATTTAACTAATGAGAGTTCATGTCTTATAGGTAGTTTACTATAAGTAGAATTCATATATTCTAGTTGATATAATGATTAAAGCTTAACCTAGGATAGATTTTTTTCATAACTTGAGAGGGAGTACTAAGGTTGGAAGGATCGTTATTTGTTACAAGAAATAATATGCTTGTTCTAATTCTAACTTTTATCAATTCCATTACATTACATCTTTTATAATTGTATCCCTATTACCCTATATAGCATTGTGAAATATGAATATATTTTTTACTCAAATTTGGGGGATTGCTATTACATCTAACTCACAAGCCACATACCTTCGGGGATATTAAATGGTGTAATAGCTAGTTGCTTTACCCATGATTAAGAACCCATTAAGAGGGACCCCTGCTTGTAAGAGCCTTTAAGCCTTTCTAACTGAACCAAAAGCCCATATAGTGAGCTTAGCAACTTTCCCTAGGCTGTATAACCCTAAGAGTATGCATTATCATTATGAATGTGATGTGCGACTATTGCATTGAGCCTTTTTTAATTTGTTTGA
>CANXYI010101659.1:0-11543 GCA_948208565.1 Hura crepitans
ATTATCAATTCATAGAAATTAACCGTTTAATATGACTTTCAAAACACAAATAAAATTGAATTTAAATCGTTAATATCGATTTGTTAGTTATATTATAATGGGATGTCAATATTTGCTTATAAATAAAAATAATATTTTATAGATCGTGTTTGTATAGATATGTCAATTTTTAATTTTGATATAAGGATTCAATTCAAATTTATCCAAAAAATCAATTTTAGTTGAAAAAATAATAAATGATTCGATTTAGATTTGATTAAAAAAATAGGAGTCAAATAAGAGTCAATATGACAATCGTATTATTACCTTTCAATTCTTGAAAATCCAAAAGAGAACTTCAGGTGGGTTGTAGTAAACCACCAGCTTCCTAACGACCCAACGAAATAGAGACTGTCGTGCTGATAACGTGTTATAATTTAAGTAAAGAAGTAAAGAAGATTAGAAATATATAGTAGAGACTAATTGTTCTCTATATTGATGTGTATTCTGAATGATATAAGAAAGGGTATTTATAGGCAAAGAGAAGTCTATCATATAGGTTTTGAATAGGATAAGAATACTAAAAAGATAGAATCTTATCTTTAATAGATAGAGTTTATCTATCTATAATAGATAGAATTTATCTATTTACAAGAGATAGAACCTATCTAGAGTGGTCATCCATTATATCATAACATATTACACAATAGATATGTGAGGCACTAGAAGCCCAACCAGCATAATGTATTAACCAATGTTATTAGAATCAAATAATTAATTGAATCATAATTCGATAAGATTAAATCAAATTTTTTATTTTTTAAATAAATCATTTATAAAAAATTTTAATAACATAATATGAGCAATATTATGTTAAATAAATTGTATAAAAATAATAAAATAATTAGTATATATATAAAAAATTTAACAATAATAATATAATAAATTATTATAATGTGGAGCTATTGAAATTTATTTATATGTTAAAATTTTTTTAAAAAAAAGTTCAATGAAAAATTAATATGTTTCCATTCTATTTAACATAATTTTTATGATTTTTTAATTAAATAAATTTATTAAAATAGTTATATTTAAAATGATCTAATTATTAATAAATTAAAATATAATTAATTGAATAAAATATATTATTAATATTTTCAAATTGCTTTTAAATCATAAAAATAACTTTAAAAATGCTAAAAGAAAAATTATAAGTCTAAAATAATGTAAACAAAAAATGTAAAAAAAAAAAAGATAAAATTGTGAAAATTTTAATTTAACCCGATTTTTTAGGTTCCAATTTTCAATTCAATCAGTTTTTTCTGGTTTAATCCGATTTGTTTTTTCAATTTTGATTTTTAACATTGAACCGGCCAGTTGCCGATTCGCGATCAAACTAATCTAACCGACCGGTCCGATTTTAATAACCATGGTATTGACGCCTTCCACCCAACTTCTAATCTTGGAAGTCCATAACTAGTATTAGCGATCGCCCAAGAAAGGATCTACTTGAATCCCTAACCTAAAAGAAACTATTTATTATTATTATTATTATTATTATTAAAGATGCAATTAAATTATTATTTTATATTAAATAATTAATTATCTAAGTACATCAAGTAATAGAAATTATTTAAATAAAATTTAAACTCTTAAATTTGAAAACAAATAAAGTAACGTACAATGTACTAATTAAAAGCATATGTATATTTATCACTAGATTTGCCAATTTTGACCTTGACATGAGGACCTGATTTAAATCTATATGAAAAAAAGACTTAAATTGGGCCTAACTAGAAAAGGAGGCACATGACCCAAGCTCCGACCAAAAAATTAATGGTTGAGTAAAGGTTGATTTGAAACTAAACTAAACAAGTTAAGCCACATAAACAACCCAAATGAGTCATTTAAAAAAAATAATTGTTTCAATTATTAGGACAAATCAATTTAAAAAAAAAATCAAATCATCAATGTCGTGTCTTTTTTTATGTATAAATTATTATTACCATTATACAATTTTCTATTTTTGCAAAAAAAAAAAACTAATCTATCATCATCCATTATCTTCCATCTTCCACAACCTATTACTAGCCATCTTATATTATAATTACTAAATTACCGTAAAGTTGTGAGGACAATGGTACGTTTGAGCTATTGGACATAGCTCATAGATGTAGTTATGAATAACTTGTGAGACAAATGAGAACTAAACCGATTCTCTTGAGATTAGCATTCTGATACTTATGTTAATAACTCGTTAGATTGTGTACCTAATAATGTGAGATTTTTCTCTTTATATAGCCTCTTCCATCTGCTATCATAGCAAGTGTCCTAGTCTTAATGAGATTTGACTTTTCCTATTTAAATATGATTTCAACTTCTTTAATAGTTATTTATCTATTATTTATTTTATCCAAATTCTCAATTGAATAGGAATCCTATTATGAATAGGCATTAATTTTTTATATTATCATTTACTCTCCCGTTAGTCCAATTGCAAGATCAGTTATTAATACAAGTCCTTGGAGTCATTTATTACTGGTAGCTATATTCCTACGCATCTCGAGGCGACATTTCAGCTACTATATGTCCGCTATAACTTATTTTTCCTGACTTGACCCTAAATACACAATTTTTAGGGTTTAACTTCATTTTATAGTTATTTAGGTTTTGCATGACCTTTTATAGGCTGGCTGTATGATTTGCTTCACACAAGCTTTTAATGATCATATCATCCACATATGCTTCCACCATTCGACCAATTTTGTCTTTGAACATTTTATTGACTAACCTTTGATAGGTTGCTCCAGCACTTTTCAGTCTAAAGGGCATAACTTTATAACGAATAACCTTTCGTTAGTTAGAAAACTTTTTTTTTTCTAGTCTGATTCTGACATAGCTCTCTGATGGTACTCAGAAGAAGCATCCATAAAGCTATAAACTTTATGCCCTACAATTGAATCTATCAATTGCTTTATGCCAGGCAGAGGGTAACTGACTATTGGACAAGCTTTGTTAAGGCCTGTGAAATTGACACACATTTACATCTTCCCGTTCCTTTTCCTGTCCGACATTTGCTACCCATTTTGGAAATTGGACTTCCCTAATTGCTTTGTTTGTTAATAGTTTGATGACCTTTTCTTTAATTATTGCTTTCCATTTAGGTTTATGCTTCCTTTTCTTTTATTGTATGTGTAATACTTCCTTACCCAAACCGTTACATAATTCGAGTGAGATGCTGTCTCACAGGGTGATTAATGCACCTGAAACTTGAACTTGAAAATTTCTCTTTATGTAACTAAACTTGACTTGATACTTGGGTCGTAGTGTTTAGGAAAATTTGATAACATGATAGATGTACTGGGAGCACTACCTAAAGTAAACTATAATGAAAAACACTCTCATAATTTATAATAAGCATAATACTACCTCAGCTTTAACTCCAGATACCTATCTCGAAATCCCATCAAGTGCTGCTAATGGATAACTCAACTATCCTCTATCAAAATCATTCCAAGCACGGAAAGTAAAAAAGCCAGACAACACATATATTGATTACGGACACTCCCCGTAGGATGATTTAATTTCCAACCATCCATATATACATTACGGGCCTAAAACTATACAATTATGTATATAAACAAAAAGTCATCAATACAGACTGAAAAAGAAGACTGCTGCAACTCTATGTGGACCTTAAGCTGATGTAGTCCCTATCTACAGTCAACCATCGGCCCTTCTTTGGCTTTGCAACTAAACCAATACCTATGCGAGAAGAAAATTCACATTGCTGAGCTATTCGCTCAGTGGTGCTTAATAAACATTTAAATGACTAGGGACAACCGTCCGGTGAAATTGGAGATATTAAAAAAATATTAAAAGCAACTAACTTAATCATAATAAAAAGGAAATTGTAGGAATTAAGCTTATTTTTATGAAATTAGAGAATTAAATTTTTATACCCATAATTAATTTAAAATTTAAGGCCCATGGTTCTTATATATTATAATAAATTTTTGGGCAGTTTTTTAAGGTCTTAATTTATTTCATTAAATCAGGAATTAGTTAAACTAAATGAATATGATATTTAAGGAAATTAACAACTTATTTGAATTCTGTAAAAACTTAAATACTTGAAAATTCTTTAATTGCCGGAGACTTAATAATAAATTATCCATAATTATGAAAATATCTTTGGAGATATTTTATTCAAACACATAATAAACAAACAAGTAAATTAAATTTATTATGAACTTTAAATATAGGTAAAAAAATTAAATTTATTATGTAACTTAACTATAAATGCAATTCTTATATTTGTTTATTCATAAATATTTTTTCAGTACATGATTTATGTTGCTTAACTAAACTTTTATGGTCAGCAACTCTTTAAAGATAATCTAATAACTTGGATATCGAGACTATAACACTGTGTGACACCATCATATCGATACCATCTTATAATCCCGCGATATTCTGAAAAACACCGCTATCTGTATATTATCCCATAACATTCTATAAAATGCTGCTGTTTGTGTAAAGTTAATTCTGGTACCATTAATGTCTGCCACTATTATTACTAGTGGACACTAAATAAGCAAATAATAATTATTATGACAAATATCATTTTTCCTCATGCTTGCATCTCGTTCTTAGTTTAGCATGACAAGGCTATCTGGTGCAATAATTATTTTTTAGATAGTTATAAGCCTTTTTTATGACCTTTACAATTTCTCGAATCACTTTTCTAAATTGTTATCCTTATTAACCTTATTTAATACTTACTCAATGACATTTTCTATCAACAATATGTTTACTAATGAAGTTTTCACATTTTTTTCTACATTTATTCAAACTTGCATTCAATATTCCATACAATTCTATGCAATTCCATGCAAACCCAATATTCTATTTTAGGTATCTTTCTTTTAAAGCCCTTTTCTTTCTTCCACATACATATATGTGTCTTTTATTTTTCTTCTGACCTCATTCTTTTATAAGTCTTACCAATGTCACTAAGTTAAAGTAAACTCCTAAATTTCCATATAATATTATTATTTTTCTCATATTATTATTATTATTATTATTATTGTTGTTGTTGTTGTTGTTGTTGTTGTTATTAATTTCTTATCACTTGTACTATTAATATTTGTACTATAGGTTAAACTCCAAAAATTGTCAATTTTATAGGAGTCAAGTATAGCGAAAAATTAAAATTTTTGTGCAAAACTAGTCAGTGATAATAAGGATCTAAATATATAAAAATGACAGACAATAAAAAGTTAAGCAGCATAGAAATTTTACCGTTATCTGCTATTCGGTGATTCCTTTTCTTCAGTTCACCTAACTAGGTTGTTGCAAACCACAATGATCCTCACTGGGAACACTTATAAGGTATCCACACAAGAATTGAAGTGATAACAACTAAATATCTAGGTGCTAGTAAGATATTAAAAAAAGAGAAGAACAATAACAAGAGAATATGAAAATTCACAAGGAGTGTGTGAATTTTTTTGTTTATTTGTTGGTTACCTATGGCAGCTGATTTAACAAGCCTATTTATACTAAAATAACCCTCTTTAGGTCAGATTTTAAATCTCGTTCAAGAATGCCCATAAATTGGGCCTTCTTTTTGCCTATTGCGCAAAGCACAATAATAAGGTTTATACATATAGAATAGTAAAGCCCATTCAAGGCTTCCTTCTAAGGATCTTCTAGGCTTTAATTTAAATCAACCACAAGCCTGATTCATGTTCTTTTTAACCATTAAAAGGTCTATTTAAAATCAGATGAAAAGGCATCCTTAAATGGGCCTCCAAGGCCTAATCCTTTTTAATGGTTAAAAGGTCAAAATGGGTTAACTGGGCTCCTCCTTATTCTTCTCATTTCAATATTATCTTATATCATTGAAATATCAAACACTTTGATAATCATTTCAATTCTTTAAGTGTGTAACCCTACGGGTTTCGAAATCACATTGGCAATGTATAGTGAATTAGAGTCCTAATCTAAATAGGACTCTTATGGTTCAATCTCATTAAGCCCATAATTAATTCCTAATTAATAATTCACTTATTTACAAGTCCTAAAAAGTGTCTAGCCATACATTAAGACTACCCGAGTGTTGGAAAGTCAAGTGGTTTAACTTAACCCTTCTATATACAGTTACCATGCAATTACTCTTTATACCATACTTTATCTCGTTTAGGTTTGAGTTTGGACTTGTGTCAACTAAATGCCTAATTAAGTATGTCTAATTGAGCCTTAAACATGGCAATTCTAATATTTACATCTTTATTCCCAAAATGCCCTTATGAATCTCATTCACACTTGCATTTTACTCTGATAAGAGATTCCCTAGATAAAGATATATTAGACTTATGAGATAAACTCCCCATTATAATCTGGGGTGGTGAATCCTTTATTGATGAGTCAACTACCTTTAAATATCTCATACTATACCCAACCTTCTAGCTATGTATATATAATGGCGAAGTAAAAGCACCAAAGTCAAAGTATACCCTTTGATATTTAAGATAACTTTAGTGATCAGAAGTCAGAAGATACTTACACCTATTAGTATGATGAGATGACTTCACTGGTATAGATTATGCATCCATGTGAAGATCTTATGTTTAGGTCTTCAATGAACTTATTTCTCAAACAAGTATCCACATATTAACTCTAAGCGTCACAATGCTTACAGCTTGTGAGAACTACTGTTTGACCAAGTCAAAGAGTATAACATGTGCTAGTCTACATATTAACAACGTCCCATCTTATTAATACCATAACTAGGGATAGTTTTGGTATTTCACATTTGCATGTAATAGGAATCTCACATCATGAACAGTTCATATTTCCTCTACACTATAAAATAATACTAAGGACTTCATTACAAAATTTAAGATCTATATCAAACAAATGAATTAATCATAAGCACTTACGTAATAAAGAATAACTCTTATCATGAAGGAATGCACACAAAATATCCATGTTACACACATGTTCTAGGGCATACAACTAACAATCTCCCACTTGCACTAAAGCCAATCACCAATGTATCTAATACTCATATTATTTACATGGAGATCGAACTTATTTGGAGTCAGTGCCTTAGTGAGAGGATCAACAATGTTATGATTATGGGGACTCTCTCAATCTTTACATCCTACCTACCAGCTATCTCTTGGATTAGATGGTAATGACGGAGAACATGTTTGGATCATTGATAAGACCATGGTCCTTTTGCCTGTGTAATGGCTCCGTTGTTGTCACAATACAAAGGTACTAAGCCAATAATAGAAGGGACCACTCTTAGTTCAATAATGAATTTCTTGATCTATACTGCTTCCTTAGCTGCATTGGAAGTTGCAATGTACTCTGCTTTGGTAGTTGGGTTTGTAGTTGTATCTTGTTTAGAACTCTTCCAACTAACTACACCTCCTACAAATACAAATACATAACCTAAATGGGATTTGTAATTGTCTTTATCAGACTAAAAGCTAGAGTTAGTATACCCGCTAACTCACAAATCCCCTTCTCCATATACTAATAATACTTCTTTAGTCCTTTTCAAGTACTTAAGGATATTCTTGAAAGCCACTTAATGTTCCTCTCCATAATTGAATTGGAATATGCTCATGACACTTAAAGCAAATGCTACATCAGGTCAAGTACATAACATAGCATACATGCATATCAATTGTAATCACTATTTCCATTGATTTTAAATCATCTGTGAACCTGGCTTTATTACTAGTGTTGTTTTTCTCTATCATATGCAGCAGAAAAATTAAAAAATTGAGAAAAAACTAGCAAAGATAATGGACCCGAATAATTTAAAATACATCCTAAATAATAAATCTAGCAGCATTTCGTGATTTACCATAAAGTATGATAATAGATTCTTTTCATAAGCTTGTCTCATTAAGTTTTCATAAACCATAGTGATCCTCTTTTAGGAACACCTCTAAGGTGTTCCATACAAGAAGTTTTTAGAAGAGAGCAACTTGAAAATCTAAGTGCTAATAGGATTTTCAAGTGAATAAAGGAAGAAGTAGAAATTCATGTGTTTTCAATTATTCTATGTAACAATTCTATAGCAGAATGTATCATGCTGGTGGATGCTATGATAAAGGTTATTTGTGCTTTAAATAAACTCTTTTTAGATCAAACTTTAACACTTAAAATTTGCCTAAGTCAGACCAAAATTGGAATTTGCTCACGACACTTAAAGCAAATGCTACATCAGGTCGAGTACATAACATAGCATAAATGACATATCCTATAGTTGATGCATATGGGATTTTGCTTATGCGTTCCCTCTCCTTTTGTGTCTATGGACACATGACTTAGAATAGCTCTTCTCTGTAAGCACATAGCCCTTTTATACCCATAGGAGGATTTCCTCATTGATAATTTGGCCACTTAAATGCATAGAACAACAAAAATCAGATTTCAACATATCTCAAATTCATATTTAATCACAATAAATTAATTTGAACAATCAAAATCATAGCATAACATATAGATCAACCAAAAATACACAATATCACATATCATGCATATCAACCGTGATCACTATTTCCATTGATTTTAAATCATCCAGGAACCTGGGTTTGATATCAGTGTTGGTTTTTCTCCATCATATGCAGAAAAAATTAAAAATTTGAGAAAAATCAACAAAGATAATGGACCCGAATAATTTAAAATACATCCTAAATAATAAATCTAGCAGTGTTTCGTGATTTACTGTAAATAATGATAGTAGATTCCTTCTGTGAGCTCTTCTCATTGGGTTATCACAAATCATAGTGATCCTCTTTTAGGAACACTTATAAGGTGATCCACATAAAAAGTTCTTAGAAGAAAGTAACTTGAAAATCCAGGTGCTAGTAGGATTTTTAAGAGGATAAAGGAAGAAGAAGAAATTTGTGTGTTTTCAATTGTTCTATGCGGTATTTCTATAGCAGGATGTATCTGCTGGTGGCTACTATAATAAGAGTTATTTACACTTTAAATAAACCCTTTTTAGGTTAGATTTTAATACTTAAAATCTGCTCTAAGTTAGACTAGAATAGACCTATGACACCCCTCACCTAACTTGGTAGCCGGATCCAAATTAGAGATGGCACATTGTGACACCTTCTACCCGAGCCATTATCAGTTTAAATAAGAGATGGCATGTTAACTAGTTCTGCTTAGCTACACCATTATCTTCTTAAAACCCTGTTATTAATGTGGAGGTATGGTGAGTATCATGTACATACCATTAAACCCAATGTTGAGTGTACAAACATATAAGTTATTACTATTCCATTTTGACAAAAATTTAGTAGCATAATGACTACTCAGTGTTATGTCTCGAGATAAACATGTAGAAATAACACTTATATAACATTCTCAACCTCAACTTAGCCAACTAGGTCCTTCTAACCCTCCAATGTTAACTAGTGCATAGTGACATCAGTCACATCACAATCGCATCATATATCACAATCTCAATATCACATTATGTCAAGCATACATCACATATTGATTCTACACCACTACTATCTATCTATTTAATTTACATGAACAGTATACTCCTATAAGATGTACATATACATGACTAAACTAGAATCATACCCTGTTTATGTATATATGAGTGCTAACTAGTCTTATGTACATCACACTAAAGATATACACAGATATACCAAGATGGGAGGTTGTCCGCACTGCACTGCTACTTTAAGGCTAGATCGAAGTTGGATTTATCTACTACCTATGCATCAGGAAACACAATGTACTAAGCATAAAGCTTAGTTCTGTATTCGATAAAATATGCTCACACACAGATGCATTCATACTAGGTATGCAAATCCATAATAAAGCAGGTCATATAATACTTATGTTATTTTATCTATCCTATAGTGGTGCCCAACCAGTTATGTTATGTCATTACAATATTACTACCTGTTGTTGTCCATTTTATGTCGTTTATCTCTCATGATCCATTATTTATATTTATAACTAGCTTCCATGTTTGTTCATCATTATTATGTTTTGTATTCATTTATCAATTGACTTATTACATCAATGTCAAAGTCGTTATCAAAGTTCCTTAACTTATATAAGCCATGGTCATAAATCAATTTATTTAGCTTTATATGCACTTGTAGGAAAAATTAATCATTTTATTATTCATCATATCACTTATTGCCTTTTTCCACGTTACTAGCCCATATCTGACAGACAAATATCTAAGTACTGGATATCAGGATCATGATGTACAATGGCTCATATTTTAGACCTCATGGTTGCTGCACCAGCATGTCACATCATTATTGTGTGCAGTGGTCTTGTTGAACCTCCCAGTGGTCGCACTTGCTTTAGATTATGTACGGTGGTTCTGTTAGACCTCATGGCATTTGAACTTGCATTATAATCAATATTATCAATATAATCAAGATATATATGTGCAATGATTTTGTTAGACCTCCTGGTGGTTGCACCCGCCTTATATAATCAAGTATAATCAAATATCAATATCATCATATCAATAACACCTAAGTGTCCTAGTAGCTACTATATCCCCTAATTGACCGGTCAACCTATCCAGTAGGTTATCTAACATATAGAGGCTATTCACATTTTCATTATTGTCATATATAATTTATGAGCCTCACATACTTTTCTCATATCATTTCTAGTCCCAATTTTAAAGTCCATTTTCATATGCACATTTATTGTTCATCATAATACTTTGTCACATAAAATAGTCACTTTATGCCATTCACTCGTCATACCATTCTCAATTTTCCATCACACATTCTCTTCCATATCACATTGCCATTTGTCATGCCATTTTTTCATTAACATGTGATCAACAAAACCAATGTACATTATCTTATGCATTATATTAGCACACATATGACTACACAAATTACACCAATGTACATTATGCATTACATATTCATTCATTATGCAACATTCATATATCTCATGCCACATTCTCATTAGTGCACACATACATCAATGCACATATTTCATGCACCATACATTAATGCATTTAAGCTCGTTATACCTTAATTATGTCAATTACACAATAAATCCATAAATTCCCACTATGTCCCTAAATTTCCATACATGTACATTTTTCCATCTTCCATATTTAGCTCATTTTCACTCCATTACTCATTCATTTTAGTCCACTAATATACAATAAACCCTAATATACCTCTAAAGTCAATTTAGGGTTATTCTAACCCTAAAATCAATTAAACCCTAAATGACACCTATTATGGAATTCATGCAAATCACACATCCAAGCACATATTTTATTGAATATACTTACAGAGAGGTTATTTAACATCTTGAATATGATCCTATAGCTTCTCTTTGCCCTTACTCTTGCTATCCTCCAAGTTCTCTAAATTCCATAATAGACAATTAATTAGAAAATTTCATAGAAAAATTTATATACCTTTAAATTAAAAAAAACACTGGAATCATGATCTAGAAACCCTTAAAAACGTAGAAAAATGCTAAGGTTTCATTTTAGGGGTTTAAAACCCTAAATT
>CANXYI010101710.1:0-11924 GCA_948208565.1 Hura crepitans
TTTTTTTTTTTTCTCTTCTCTCCTCCAAATATTCCCTATTTTGGTTGCTGGCGCTATGATGATTTGCTAGTTTTGCTGTTCATAAATTATTGTTATTCTAGGTTATTATTCCATGTTCTGTTTGGCAAGTGAGAGAACGCGGAAAAGAAGCAGATTACTGATTCCGAGTTATTAAATATGTCTGAACTCGTTTTTTCTTTTTTTTTTTTTATGAAAAAAAAAAGTTAAAGGCTTTCTGGGTGTTTATAATTATTTGCTTTGGCTGACAAGCCATCTGAAATGTTGGAACTTAACTTTGATTTTAGCTGATTTTGTTGGCCGTAGCTGAGCAAAATGCTGTTTGGTATTTTAAAATTTGAGATTTTAGCCTCTTTGGGTCTCGAATTGTGATATTCTAATGAGTGGATTCCACTCATTTTTTTCTTAGCATCAGTTTAGAATTTAATTCAGTTTTATCCATTTATTAATTTTCATTCATTTTCTTATGGATAATTTTGACGTCTAGCTTTTTTCTTTAAATTTTTTCTTTGTTGACCTTTTTTTTCGCTTTTTGTTTGCTGTTCAGTTTTTATATGCTAATTATGTTCTTCAGCATTTGGAGAAAGTGGAAAAGGCAGCGACGAACTTATTTATTTTTCCTTTGCTGTTAGAATTTCGAATATCTTTAACGATGTGCTTGTGGAAAGCTATTTTAACACTTTTGACATGGTTTATTTGCGCGATCAAATTTTTATTTTCTCTTTTAGCGGAGAGGGAAACATGATGGCTTTTCTTGATCTTACATTGAGCGAAAATTTCTATATGAAAGGTTGACGTTAATCATTTTCACTAGCAATTTGTTTGAAACTTCATCCAAAACTGTTTCGGAATTGAACTCGGTGATTACTATGGTTTGATGGACTTAGCCGGGCAGCAGTATGGTTTAATCTGTGCATGCACCTGACTTGTGAATTTGCAGCTTAGCTGGGGTGTGAGTGTGGCCAGATTAGAGGGTGAAATTAATTGCTCTATATAATCATTAAGGCCGTAGATTTAGATCTGTTGATGTTGAGAGAAAATCCTAGGTTTGATGTCCTTGGGATTATTTTTTTTTTCCAATGCCATTTTCTTATTCAATGTAGAAAAGAAGATGGGGAGGCTGCTGGAATCTCTACTGGTGTTTTGGCTCAAATAAAAATAGCAAGAGAATTGGCCATGCTGTTCTTGCACCTGAACCAGAAGTGCAAGGAGCCACCATCCCTTCTGCTGAAAATCAAACGCGGTCAAGTGCTGTCGCAGTTCCTTTTATTGCTCCTCCCTCTTCTCCTGCTTCATTCCTCCAATCCGATCCCCCTTCTGCCACTCAGTCACCTGCAGGATTGCTTTCTCTCACTTCCCTTTCTGTGAATGCCTACTCCCCTGGCAGACCTGCATCCATTTTTGCTATAGGTCCATATGCACATGAAACCCAGTTAGTTACACCGCCTGTGTTTTCAGCCTTCACCACTGAACCGTCAACTGCTCCTTTCACTCCTCCCTCTGAATCAGTTCAGCTGACTACACCTTCTTCCCCTGAAGTGCCATTTGCTCAACTCCTAACATCTTCTTTGGAGCGTGCTCGAAGAAACAGTGGGACTAATCAAAAGTTTGCATTATCCCATTATGAATTCCAGTCTTATCCTCTGTACCCAGGAAGCCCAGGTGGTCAACTCATTTCACCAGGCTCAGTCATCTCAAATTCTGGCACTTCTTCTCCTTTCCCTGATAGAGTCCCCATCCTTGAGTTTCGTATGGGGGAAGCTCCCAAGCTGTTGGGTTTTGAACATTTTACTCCTCGTAAATGGGGCTCAAGACTGGGTTCTGGAACTTTGACGCCAGATGGGGTGGGACTAGGTTCAAGACTTGGTTCTGGATCAGTGACTCCAGATGGTTTTGGGCTAGGTTCAAGACGTGGTTCTGGATCTGTTACTCCTGATGGTGCGGGGCTGTGTTCAAGACTTGGTTCAGGATCCGTTACACCTGATTGTCTGGGGCCTGCTTCACGAGATAGTTTCCTTCTGGAAAACCAGATTTCTGAGGTTGCATCCCTTGCCAACTCAGAAAATAGATCAAAACCCGATGAACTGATAGTTGATCACAGAGTCTCATTTGAGTTGAGTGGGGAAGAGGTTGCACGTTGCCTCGAAAGCAAGTCAATGACATCAAGTAGAACTTTCCTAGATTGCCCGCATTATTGTGCAACGGACAACCAAATAAAAAGTCCAAAGCTGCCGATGAATGGGGAAAAATGTTTGCCAACTGATGAAGCTTCCAGTGAAGCACAGGAGAAACATTCAGGAGATATGGAAGATGAACACTGCTACAGAAAACAACGTTCCATCACTCTTGGGTCAATCAAAGAATTCAACTTCGATAATTCTAAAGAAGTCTCTGATAAGCCTAGTCTAAGCTCTGAGTGGTGGGCCAATGAAACAATTGCAGGAAAGGAAGCTAGGCATCCCAACAACTGGACCTTCTTTCCATTGTTACAGCCAGAGGTCAGCTGACACTGAAACTAAGGAAAACGGCCTCCCATATACACATGCATGATCAGCAGGTTAGCTTGACTGAATGCTTAACCTCTCAGATGCAAGTCTGAGGGCAACATTGTTTTGGAGATACAGTTCACAAGTCTGGGATCACATGATAACGGACATGCAAGGTAAAGAAAATTAATCTTTTGCGACCTAAAAGCACTGCTGAGAGTAGCAGTTTTTGGGGATTGAGAATTAATATAGCATTATTTTTAATTTTTGTTTCCAGTCGGATGTTATACGAAAATAGCACTTGCATATATAATATTTTCCGATTGTTTCCTGTTATCTTTGTAATAATAAAAAAGAAAATTTGTTTTTTTGGCTACACGCAAATTTGTTAGCTCTATGATGATCTAAGATATTACATTCTACGCTCTGGATTTATATTTAAGAAGGTTTAGTTTCTGTTAATGTTTATACGGATAGGGCATTGATCAGGCAGCTCAAGCTTGATATTGTTCAATGTGTCCATTTTAGAGTGGGAATTCAGTATCTCGCAGTCTTGAATCAAGATTAGTAGGACTAAAACTAGTATGTTCTGTTTCCTCTCTTTGATACGTCGAATGTGCATTTTCACTCTCTTTTGTCTACTAGCATTGATGCATATAACTCAATAAGAAAATATACAAAAGGAAGCATCATTAATTAATGAAATGGCGTTGCCTAAGAAAAGTGTTTCTTGGAGCTTGAGGCTGAGACAGGAAAATGCTCTGTTCCTTAAACACTAGCATATCTAGAAAATCATGTGAGCATAAATTAGTAAATTGTTATTACGTTATGGGAATTGTCCGCGTTATGATATGAGATTAGCAGCTTCGAGCTGCAATGACTGACTGCAGGTAACATGCAGGTTCTGCTCATCTCATAAATGCAGAGAGCAGTAGATGGAAAAACAAGGGCGATGCGGTGGTCTATAAATGATATGCATTAAATGCACAATTACTCGTACCTGCAAAGACCATGGAATTTATAGATTGGGTAAATGGAAGGTAGGTGTGTGCTATATTGCTATAATTTGTTTTTTCAAAGTGGAGATAAATTTTTATTAGATTTTCAATATTGGTAAATAATTAAGTATTTTGCTTCAAGATGAGGCAATTAGGCTTAGGCTAATGTATAAGGTAAGTGTATAGTGCATGTTGAAAATTCACGGAAGGTCTGCTTCTTTATTTGGGTATGTAATCAGAATGAAAAGCTGGGATTGTGAGGTAACCATGTAGGGTTCGATCCTATGCCAAAGAGAAGAATCATAATGGAGGGCGAGGATAAAGGAAATAGTGTTTGTTAGGTAATGGCCAAGTCTCATGTGTCTGTCCTACCTGCATGTCCAAACTAATAGACAGACAGAAAAGAAAGAAACAGCCTGTGATCAACAATGCTGGGCTCTACACTCTCCGATTCAATATGACCAAAAGCTTATCAGAAATGACAATATTTTTTTTATATATATTTTATTTGCACATTCTGTTCCTATGGTATAAATTCTATAGCCCTCTGTTCAACCCATTTGTTCTTGCAAATTAAGAGGATATGGAAATTTTATTAATCCAGATACTTTTCATGCTTGAGATTTAATTCAAAAGAAAAAAAAATTAGTTTGAAATAGCCAACAATCAAATGATATCTTCTCTTAGTCTGTGCTGTTGGCAAGTTTAGAAATCATTTTATTAAATTAAGTAAAATAATAAAAATTTTCAATGTCATGAAAACAATTTTAAATATATGGTCTGTGAATTATGTCATACGAATTTGAAATTTGAACGAGATTTTGAGCAAAAGAAAGAGAGTTAGGTTGGAGATGGAAAGAGACATATCGAAAGAAAAATGGTTAGTCGGCTCGTTACGCAGTTGACCAAACTAAGGAAACACTAATGGAGCTTTCTTCCTCTTTTAAATAAACAAAAAAATTGGATACTGAAAGTTTAAATATCAATTTATAGGATTTTGAACGATTCATAGCAATCTACAGTGTAGGTTAAAATCAGTTGAATGCAATATTAATATTTTTATATTTTGAAAGAAAACCATTTAATTATTAATAACTATATAATGAACAATTATTAATTGTAATTCGACTTTCTGTTTTTTTAGAAGAATATCAACTGTAGGCCTTGGTAAACATTTTTTATTTTATTTATGTATAATAATTTTTTCTTTTTTATAAAAGACGCATTATATTTAATATATAATAATATGCATATGTTAATAAATAAAATGATGTAGATTTAACTTTAATTTATTATCTTTTAATAATTAAATATCATAAAAATTGATAAAAAATAATATATGTATATTATAAAAATTATTTTTCATATGTAAAATATAATCGTTAAAGAAAAAAGAAAAAGAGGATCCGAATTGAAAAACAAGGCAAATGCCAGGAGTTGTGGTATTGGCAGCCCAATCAACTCATTGGGAGAATATTATTTAATTAGATATGCGATCTTTAGAATCGGTCTATCTAATATTAACTGTACTTAATTTACTAATAATAATAATCCTAATTTATAAAAAAAAAATAGAAAATGTAATAACCCCAATTATTTTGGAAAAAACTGTTTTTTTTTTTCAAATAAAAACAAGAAACTTTACGTCATCGCAAACGAAAGTAGCTCTCAACTCACCCTTAACCTTTTTGTTTAATCTCCCTTAATCTCAACCTACATTGAAATTTAGAAAAAAAAGTGTTGAATAATTAGTGTAGTGGTGTCAAGTAACCAACATGGTTTCTAACTCATAATTACGCAATATTTTATGTTGCTTCGATAACGACGACGTTACGTTCTATTACTTCCTCTTCCTCATTCTCATTCTGTTCGTTTGCTCTGTATTTAGGATTCTTTCTTTCACATAATAATTTCTTTTTTTAAGTAAATAATTCTATTATTACGTAATAACAATTTATTCAAATATTAATAATTCATATTCTCAAATATCTAACCTCTTAAAGTTTGATATTTTTTATTTAGAGCTACTGCGGATATTGATGTGAGATTTAATGAGATGCCATCCCAATAATTTTTATACTTATCTTCTCATTATTTTATTTTGGATAGAAAAATGAACATAATATCTCATGACGAATGACATTTTATGACCTGTTCACTTTAAAATTATAGTCTCGCCGCTAAGAAGCCACGTTTCTCTCTCTTTCTTTTTTTTTAAATTATCACAAACAGTAATTATATGTTAATGATGAATCAATCGCAGATTCCTTGACTGAAGTCGGCAAAAAGATAAATATATATATATATATATATTTTAATTTTTAAGTGTTTACAAGATAACTGAGAATGATTTAATTGTTTTTCAAAGAAATGAGTTTTTGGATTTTAGTGATTAAAAATAGATAAAAACAGGAAGTAAACAGCCAGTTGCCATGCGTGATGCGCGATAGATGATCTGGCCGTGAACTTGTCTCCCAGATAGACGAATGGCAGAGATTAAAACTCCACGCTTATGTCATCCACCTGCTCCAGTCTCCAATTTATTGGCTCGAAAACAAGAAAGTGGTGACTGATTCTTCACCTGGATCCTAAATTTCTTTTGAAGCCTCCTTTTTTTCTATTGGTCTTCGCTTGTTGAAGCGTTACACCAGACTGCCACTCTGTTCCTCAAGTTAAACATTGATGGATGTTCGGGTAAGATCGCTGTTTGTCTCGTGTTTCGTTATTACCTATAGGAATCGGTTTTTGCTTTTGGCTTTATTGGGTATTGGGTTGACTTTAGATTTTAGTGCAATGTTAAGCTTCTTGTATGAGGTTTAATAATATCAGGACTTTTAATTATACAAACGATGCCATATGTGGACTCTATTTTGTAGTCGTTGAATCCTTATTTGATTCTGTAGACTATTCTTGAATCTGGGTTTTAATGTTTGTTTCATATTCTTTAGAATTTCTATTGGAATTCAACTGAGAATTATTTGTTCTGTCACATGTTCAAGATGATAATGTACTAAACAATGTTGGACTTGTTGATTTGCCTACTGTACGCCACGCATTCAAGGAGTTTGAATCCTGTTATTCCTTCATACTGTTATAATTTGATTCGTAACGTTTTCAGGGCTGAATCTTGAAGTGATTACACTGCTCATTTTCTTTTTGGCAACGAATTGATTAGATTTCAAATGGGGTTGTCACGAATCATAGTTTAACCCTCTAGGATTAGAAGACCACTTGGAGCATATTAAGGATCAAAAATGGCTTTGGCTTCTACTGAAAAGGTGGTTCTAGGTTCAATTGCCTTTGCAATCTTCTGGATGCTTGCAGTTTTCCCTGCTATCCCTTTTCTACCAATTGGAAGGACAGCTGGAGCCCTCCTTGGAGCTATGCTTATGGTCCTATTCCGGGTCCTGACCCCAGAGCAAGCATATGCTGCAATTGATCTCCCAATTCTTGGTCTTCTCTTTGGGACTATGGTTGTCAGTGTGTATCTTGAGAGAGCTGACATGTTCAAATACTTGGGCAAGTTACTCTTGTGGAAAAGCAAGGGAGCCAAGGACTTGCTTTGCCGGATTAGCCTCATTTCTGCCATTTCAAGTGCTCTCTTTACCAATGATACCTCTTGTGTTGTTTTGACTGAATTTGTATTGAAAATTGCGAGGCAACATAATATACCTCCTCATCCTTTCCTGCTCGCAATTGCCTCGAGTGCAAATATTGGATCATCTGCAACTCCTATTGGCAACCCTCAGAACTTGGTTATTGCTGTTCAGAGTAAAATTTCTTTTTTAAGTTTTCTTCTTGGAATTCTACCTGCAATGCTTGTGGGAATCGTTGTGAATGTCATAATTCTCATGTGTATGTACTGGAAGCTGTTATCTTCTGCTCAGAAGGATGAAGAAGATGTCCCTGCAGAAGTTGTTGCAGATGAGGATGTCAATTCTCATCGCTTTTCACCTGCTACTATGTCACATACATCTTTAAATTCTCAAGAATGGAACTCTAAGATAGAGTCTATGAGCATTCAAAATTCCCCCAACAGGAATGGTAATATAAGCTACACTGATCAGACTCTTAGAAACAGAATAAGTACCGAAATCAACAGTACCCCAGCGAGTCCATATGAGTCTGCAAGGAATTCAAATGCATCAAAAGAGACAATACCTGATGGATCTTCTAAGAGAAAGGAGGACTCTGTTCCTTCAAAGAGAATAGCATCTATGGATAGGTTGCAAGATATTTTTGCTGAGCCAGAGTCAGGAGAAAAGGAAGATTCGACCACAAAATGGAAGCGGATATTGTGGAAATCATGCGTTTACCTGGTAACTATAGGGATGCTGGTCGCTTTGCTTATGGGTCTAAATATGTCATGGACTGCAATTACTGCTGCACTTGCTCTAGCTGTTCTTGATTTCAGAGATGCTTGTCCATGTATTGAGAAGGTAAAATTTGAAATGGCAGTGCTCCTTTTTCAGAATAGACTTTTATTGCTTGCTGAAGTATGCATAATACTCGAGCTCATTTCTCTTCTTTGATCAGGTTTCCTATTCCCTTTTAGTTTTCTTTTGTGGGATGTTCATCACAGTCGAGGGCTTTAACAAAACTGGAATTCCAAGTGCCCTTTGGGACTTTATGGAGCCTCATGCACGCATAGATCGTGCTGCAGGGGTAGCAATTCTTGCTGTTGTCATACTTGTCCTGTCGAATTTGGCCTCCAATGTACCAACTGGTATGTTGAACATTGCACTGATCTATTTTGGACTGGTTCTAAGTTTTCAGCGTGAAACTTTATTTACCTACTCTCTATTTTTAAGCACTTTATTTTTTGTTGAGACTAAACATGTTTATATCATCTTCAGTTCTCTTACTTGGGGGACGAGTAGCAGCATCAGCGGCTGCAATTTCTGTAGCTGACGAGAAGAAGGCATGGCTGGTATTGGCTTGGGTCAGTACTGTAGCCGGGAACCTCTCTCTGCTGGGATCAGCAGCCAACTTGATAGTGTGCGAGCAAGCTCGGCGCGCTCCCCATTTTGGGTACAACTTGACATTTTGGAAGCATCTTAAATTTGGAGTCCCTTCTACTGTTTTGGTTACTGCTGTTGGTTTGATGCTCATAAGATGATAACAATGTACTGGACCAAAGAATATTTCACATATATATATAAATTCTTTTTCTCCGAAAGTTTCATGTTAATAAATTCAATTTCTTGTGTTTAGCAATTATTTTGTGTAGAGAATATGATACATGAAGGAACTGATTTACAGCAAATGAAATATATATTCCGAAAGTGGATTAGCAAGTATGTTTTCCAGAAAAGTAGGCAGTTATGAAGTATAACTTCCTCAGAATTGTGTTTGGCTCCATGAAAGTATGATCTGCACCTACTTCTATAGCTGCAATTGCTATTTGACTACGTCTGTCATATGCGTTGCTGTTGAAGAGTTCTTGAATTAACTTAGATGAAAAAATCGAAGGATATGAGGTCTAATACCTAACAATCTTTGAAGGGTACTCTTAAGTTACCTTTCCCAATATGTATATATATATATTCGGTTCAATAGGCAGGATTTGTATTTGAATGGAAACTAGCTATGGTGCCTTTCTAGTTTCTCCAAGCTGAAAAATGAAAAGAAAAAGCATATCTATAAATTCAATAAAAACATCCCTCCTTAACCTTTCCTCCTTTGCCGTTGCCTCAAGTGCAAATATTGGATCTTCAGCAACTCTGATTGGCTGGTCATAGTTTCTAGCAGTGGAATTTCTTTTCGGAAATTCCTAATCGGAATTTTACCTGCAGCATTTGCTGGTATTCTTATGAATTCCAAGCTTCTTCTATTCACATATTGGCAAGAACTATCTTCCCAAATCACTGGAGAAAATGAGGAAATTGTTGACGAGGATTAATAGGAATTTCAAGCACAGTTTAAACCCTATGCGACAGTAAAATATACCTTGTATCTGTCAAAACTTTTTACTTATTCTCCTGTATTTATTTTTACCTTGAACCACCCCTTGTATTTGTGTTCTTTTCTTCACTGGCTTTCTATAAATTTAATTTTTATTCCACTTACTTCCTTAACTGAATATTGACTTGAAGCTATATGAAAGGAGCGACAATGCAAGCAGACCCTTCAATTGCGCTTTCATCCTGCTCAGGTGAGCACCCTGGTTCCCCCCTCCCACACGAGATCGAACGGGCCACTAAAAAAGTCAAGAGCAAAGAGCTGATAGAGTATGATGGGAATGACTCAAAAGAGATGGAGACTGAGGAACCTGTTATTACAAAAATTTCCTTTAAAGATATGTTGATTGGCGATTCAACGGATGCCGGGGGTACATATATGGTACTGGATGAAGACGAGATCCCCCTTCTGGACAACAACATGGTGATCGATAAAAATGGCCCCTTCCCAAAAATCTAATTCTCTGAAAGAATTCACTCATTAATGGCTAAAGGGATGGAACGAACTACAATAGTTAGACTTTTGGGACGCATTATTGGGTACAAAGTCCTTTTATCCAGAATTAAGCTCCTATGGAAACTGGAAGGTAATTTTAACTTGTAGACTTGGAGAATGATTACTTTTGGTAAAATTTAGCCAGGATGAGGATTATTTGAGAGTCTTGTCTGAGGGTCCATAGGTTATTTATGGCCAATATCTTATAGTTCAACCATGGAACCCAGAATTCTCTACTAGAGAAAAGTAATCTTCAATTATGGTGGTTTAGGTTAGATTGCTAGGGCTTTTGTATCCCTACTATAATAAGAGTTTATTGAGATCCATTGCTAAAGTCATTGGAACAGTTGTTCGAATTGATTATGGTACTAATGCTGCGAAAAGAGGGAGATTTGCTAAGGTAGCCATTGCTATAAACCTCTAATGCCTTACATTGTGGTTGATAATTTTGTGCAAAATGTTGAATATGAGGGTCTTCCTACTATTTGCTTTTATTGTAGATGTTATAGCCATGTGAAGGACCAGTGTACGATAAGAAAGGTGGGAGAGGACGAGCATAATAAAAAGGAAGGGAGAGGAAACATTACGGGTCCTAAGAATGATGAGGATAAATCTTCCTTCAGGCCATGGATGTAGGTGCAGCAACAACGGATGAGAGAAACCAACCCAGGAAAGAATATGGCTAAGGAGAAAAATATCAGAAACCGTGGAAAGTTATGGATAAATTCTAGACATGATGCCTTAAGGGATGTCAAAAACGAAATAGGCGGAGTAGATAATGCCTTGAACGAGGATTTGGTGCCTAGTCTAACATATTCTTCGAATAAAGAGAATCAACCAATCAACCAAGCTTCTCAAAAAAAGAGATCCACACCTACCAAACCTTCAAAGTACCTGAAAGCAAGATCTCAAGAAAAGCCTAAAAGGAAAACACAAGCAACTATCAAAGCCCAACTTACTACCGACTAAACTCCCTACCACAACCCAAGCATATATGTCTTCACAGCCCTCAGCATCAAGGTCCAATGCTTCAACTAAACCAGAAGGTTGGAACAAAGTAGTTTTGCAAACTACAACTCTTTCAACGGATAAAAATACAGTTGTGTCCTTAATTGAAGAAAGGAAAAAGATTTTTACCCTAAAGCTAATTCGTGAAAGGATGCTTAATAAAAACTCTGGAGATGGATGTTTGACTCATAGTGAAAGCAAGCACAAGTTTCTTCTGTCTATGAAAGAAGTCACAAAGAAAGGGCTTAAAGTTCAAAAAAGAATTGAAGTTTTTACATCCTAAAATCTTACCCTTAGGGATTTGGTAGGATCCTTATCAATGGGTACAGGTAATGGTCAATCGTTATCTTTTTAAGATATCTCTTTCTCCTCTACTTGTGATGATTAGCTTATTTCTTTGGAATTGCCAAGAGGCAGCTAGTAAACATCTTTTTCGAGTTCTTCGGAGCTTTGTTCTAAACTTTAAGCCTTATGTTATTTCTTTACTTGAGGCTAGGATCAGTGGTATCAAGGCCGACAAAGTTATTAGAAGCCTTGGGTATGACTTTCGTTCAGAGTAGAGGCCAATGGGTTTGCAAAGGGTATGTGGATAATGTGGTGGGATATCCTAGATGTAGAGATAGATGTTGGGGATCGGTTTATTGATACTTGTATTAGAGAGAAAGAGGACATTAATTCAGTTCTCTTTACTTTTGTTTATGCCAGTCTAAGACTTGGGCAAAGGAGGTTCTGTGGGATGACTTAAGACACTTTGCTATATCCATTACTACTTCGTGGTGTGTTGGTGGAGACTTCAATGCCATTACTGCTGTTGAGGAAAGGCGTGGTGGGGCTAACAGTTGCCTAGGGGTGAGTTTAGCCTTTGTAGAGTGTTTTTTTTATTATTGTTTCTTGGATATGGGTTATGAGGGGCTAGATTTTACTTAGAACTATAGGTCTTTGGTTGAACGACTCGACT